>QFFA01008216.1:0-13736 GCA_003316565.1 Russula foetens | reverse complement strand
GCCTGCGCTGCCCATACAGAAAGGAAGAAAAATATACAGTAAAAAAGGCAGAACGTGTGTATGCCCCCGTCTAGACGGCACATTCGCAAGAAGACGGGCCACAGCAGATAAAATGAGGTAGCTAGGAGCCCTTGCACACCATCAAGGCCCGCAAAGAGGGCATACGTGCCAGCCACGTCATAAGAAGGGAAGGATGCGTTCATTTAAGGGGGAAAAAGGAGTACTTTTCATGTGCGTGTGTGGTGAAGGGAATGGCCATGTTTGCGGTGGCCACGCCCGGGCTTGCGCGTGCACGTTTTCCCAGCCGGTTTTCCTGCGCTCTTTCCGGCATTTACAAGGGTAGAGGGCTTCGGTGCTGATACCGCACTGCTCTTGTGGAAGGTGCTAGGGTGCGGAGGAGGGGGAGTAGGGTAGGAGACTACTTCTGGTTTCGCCGAAGGTGCAATACTGGTACTGAGCTTGGAAACATATGGGTGAAGAGAGGGCGATTGGGAAGGGGGATGTGAAGTGGGAGATGCAATCGCAGTTGGCTCGACCGTGCTGCTTTGGGGGGGACTCTGCGCAGGGGTAGGGGCTACCGGAGTATTGTCCGGGCAGAAAGTGATTAGTAGATTTACCTATGTGTCGAGGTTTTCTTTGAGAGGAAGAGGAGAAGGGTTAGATATAGGCTTACATTGTCTTCCTGGCAGGCAATTTGCACCTGGTTGTCATTCGGGTTGTGGAATGCCGTGTTACAATCTGGCGTAGTGCCTGGGTAGATTAGTTAGACCCTCGAAATGCAGTAGAGGGTACAGCCAGTCGTACAGATGGCACTTTCACTATCACAGCCGTTGAAGTAGCTACGAATATGTGTTAGCGCCGGGTATACACATGAGGGGAATAAGGCGCACCTGATAGCAAGAGGGACATTAAGGCGGTGTCTGTGGGAATAGTTGGGCTATTGTCTGTCTCGGCTCCCGCAAGAATAGTGAGATAACGTACGGGTCGATAAGCGATATGTCCGCACTTGACCCGCATCCCGGGCACGCAGGATTATTCAAGTTGTATTCCACTAGTGCGCAGTTCTCGCCATTAAGCAAGCAAGGACCTGGCGCAGCGCATCAGTTCGTCCGGGCCAGCCGATTATCCCGTGTCAGTAGAATGCGCACCAGTCTGCAAGTAACTAACATGAGATGAGGAGGGCGTCAGGAGTTGTTTTACAAAACGGGCTTAGTATAGTACGTACGCAATGCCAGATTGGGCAGGTCCGATGCTTGTCCAGTCTTCACCGTTGGAGAGAACCTTCCCACCTATGACGAGCTGGGGCTGTTCCCGCACATTAATATTCACGTTGTCAGCCCCACGCGGCCTCGAGCATACGCCGATGAGATCCTCACCGTTCCCATGCCACACCTTCGGGGTGAAGCAATCAGCATTGTTACGCACAATCCCGGACAGAATTTATGCGCTTACTGATTTTTGAAACGGATGGTGTGCGATTCCGCGCGCACGAACGTGACGCCTGCGCTGATAAGCATAGCGACGGAGAGCATATTGAAAGTAATCCCCATGAGCAAAAAAAATGGAATGGGACGGGTGCAATGCCAAGCGAAGGAAAAAAGGAGCGGGAGGGGCGAAAGGAACGGGACTCAAAAGGAATGTGATACCGGAAACGAGCAGAGGGACTTGAAAGCGAATGTTTGAACATATCTGAGGGTGTGTGCGATCTTATATGTATTCAATTATGTATGACATGGCGCTGTTAGTGCGTTCGCTTTCCTGGTCCGCGGAACAAGGAACGTATTGTTCCGTCCTGTCTCTTGACAAGCTGTGGGAAGCGTCGCCATCGGAGTCTTGCATGTTGGTAAGCCAGCTTGCTGTCCCAAATCTGCATACGATACTCGAGGGTAGCAGGTGCATTTCTCGTCTTGCTTGGTCCCCTTACTTTTTCAGTCACTAACTGCGTCGAGCTTTTCAATATAGATTCGGCTTGCCGCGTTACGAATAAACCATGTTAACATGTTAACAAACTTGAAGGCCTTGCATAAGACAATTCTCAAAACTAATGATTTGATTTAGGACTTGAACCTAAGACTTACACAACCTCAGGATTTGTGGATTTTTTTTATGGATTAGAGGCACGGACCCCTGCGGAATACCTGAGAACAGTGTTTTCTTGCCCAATTAAACATAAAATTGAAAGCTAAAAGTGAGGATATATCACAGGACGCCGCACAGTTACCCTTTTGTCACCCTGTGTCGAAAGTGCCTGTGTGTTGAGTGGTGAGGCCGTCGTCATGGCGTGCCTGCAATCCACCCTGCCACTAATATAGTAGCCCCGGGCCGTCCCCGTCAACCGGCTCCCGCAACAAGCGTCCGTATAGAAAATTGCGGTCAATTGTCCTTCAATCGAAGTTCGAGGTGTCATACATGTCACATTCTGTGAAACTGAAAAGAGCTTGAATGCATCCAAGCTCCGATCTCCAAATATCGTATGTTTTTCCTAGCACGCCCTCCGCTCGTGCGGCAGAAGCGTCCGCACTTGAATCCATCTCTGTTAATTTGCTAAGCTCCCAGAATAAGCCGTCTTCTTCAACAACACATGCTTTTCTGCCCTAGAAGCTAGAAGGCCTGAACTCCTATCAGAACTATCAGTCAAACGCCCTTCCAACCCTTTTCAAGATGGCGCAATGGGATATACAAAACTGCCGTGATTATCAATGCAAACTCGAGGCCAAGATCCCCAGTCTTCCGCGCGATAGGTCCCGTATACCATACCTGATCGATTGACGGAATCACGAGCGAAAGGCTCAGAAACGACGCGCCCAGAGCAGCTGCGCCTAAGGGAAGCTGGGACGGCTCGTTCCAATGGCGGAGATCGTACTGCGTGAAGTCGCCTTTACGGAAATACAGGTGCTCGACCACCACAACAGACACCCACGGTCCTGGGAATATGTTCATGGTCAGCCTTCTGTTCGATGTCTACGCGGGGATCGCAATCATGCGAATCACCTATCCAATATCCAATGATGGCCAGTAAATCCGTAAGAGTGGCGTACAGCTTATGTTGCCCAGCGATGGCCAGCACCATCACCCTTTGTGCTACCGTTTAGACCTAGGCCAAAGATGGGAAAGCGGCTTTCACTCACACTGCAGTCACGAGCACCGAAAATACGTATCTGGGAACGACCACCAGCGGAGGGACGAGCGTTTGAATGGACATTCCGATGGAGTATATAGTCGGGGTATTATTGGGCGTCACGCTCAAGCTGAGTAACACCATCAAGACCTTGCCAAATTTACCAACTGGGGAGAGCATTGCATCAATAAGTCCTCCGACGTTTCCGCCACCATAGCCTGTATCCCAGTTAGGAATAAAAGGCGCCGTGATCGCTGCCGCGGCGCCTAGGATCTGGATAGTGATCTATGCGCGGTTAGATGTGTGTCAGAGGCCAACCGAGGGATTTCTTACAGTAGGAATGGTGAGGCCGGCATATGAGTACACGAAAATTCGCCAGCTGTTTTAGTTTGTCTCGAGATCAGACTGTGATGCACGCAACCATGAAATCCCACGGACCTGGGTACATCAGGATGGAAATATGTAGTGTAGTCCGAGCTTAACACCGCCCGTGATAGCATGAAACCGGCTACAGTCGATCCAAAATTGAAAATCTGTACTATCGAGGTATCTTCTGTCTGAAAGTTAATGAAACTTTTGCCATCGACACCCGCAGCAATAACGAAGGTGACGAAAACAGGTATCCAAGCACAGTTCGCGAACCTGAATGATATCAGGACAACGGTGAGGCTATCCCCAATGTGGGTTCCAATGCTTACAAGTTGATAGCCTTGATCCCACCAAAGGACACCTATTCGTTGAGGTGATAAAAAATAGGGGGAGACAGATGGTTACAGTCACTGACCAAGAGGGAGACGATTGCAATGATTACGATCCCAACACTAGAAAAAAAACTGTGAGTCATGGCTGTATAGCTGGTAGGATCGCTCACGTCCAGCTGATATTGGCGATACTGGCAAGGGCCTGTCCGCCAAGTATGCAATTGAGGACGCAGAAACCGATGCCGCCCAGGATAAGGAGTAGGCTGGGAAGCATGACACCATAATATCTACGGAAGTTCGTCGATCATCGTGACACGAAGACGTATAGAATACGCACCCAAATGCATACCGTGCGGCGCACATCTGACGTAAACCCAGTTTCGGGCCCCATGTCGCACTTGTTTGCCGGGATTTAGAACGTTTGCCGTAAGACCACCTCAAGCTCGGCAAACCGCACTCACAGGTATGAAGTGGGGATGGCACAGAGCACGTTAAAGAACAAGATGACCAAGCATGAATCGCGAAGGCTGAGCCCGAAAGCCGCGGGACCCAAAGTGCCCGCGGAGAATCTACAATCGGAAGGAGGTAGCGGGGTTTGGTGTGCCAGTTTGAGCCAGGAAACCGCCACACGCACGACAGGATATTCGTGTTCGCGGAAAGCCATATGAAGAAGATTTTTATGAAGTGCGTCTCGGTTCTGTCGATGACGGCGACAGGGTGGATTCCTAGTAGATGGACGTTGTGCGGATCGGGATCCGCGATATCGCGCATCGTGCACTCTGGTCAGGGGGTGAATTCCAAGAAGTCAGAGACGAGATACGCACCACGCTCCTCGACACCCCAAGTCAAGAGCTTTCTTGACAAAAACTGGGTCAATTTTGGGGCCGAATTTGTCGACGTTGTATCTGCAGAGGGTCCAAACCGATCTTTTTCATCGGATGCTCTCATCGAGCCGCGCGAATTCGCGGGATCGTCCATTGCAGAACTGGTGATGTAGAAGAGTGGAGGGGTCCGAGAGACGTGATGGAAAGCGAAAGAATAGAGGAACGAAAAGAGTCTCTAGAGACGACCTCATGTTTATGAGGACGTAAATTTATATTACTGAAACCCTCGGCAAACGAGAGTACGGTAATTCCTATCAACCTTTGGATGACATATTGGATGACCTTCCTTCGTTATCTGGAATAACGGCACCCATGTGAGGGCGCAAGTGGCCACACCTTTATTACTTCGGAGTTGCCTTTTGGAGACTGCTGGATACAGCACCCAGCGAAAGACAACAGATACATCGGAGACCATTGAAGGTGGCACTGGACTAAAGGAAAGATCAATTATGATCTACCGACTTGACTTTGACGGGTCTAATGGACTATCGCGGATGATTCAGAAACCCAACAAACCGCCGATTTACAGAGCCGTTGTAAGGACAGCAAGAGAAACGCAATGAGTCAAGTCCTAGAGCCTGAGCGAGGCGGTAACTTGAACTCGGACTGCCGTACCAAAGTACAATAGTGTTGGCCGTCCCGGATAACCACGATATTGTTTCCTGCATCTTGAGTAGTCAGGCAACGATGATGGTGTCTCCAGTTAAAAGCAACTTCGTCGCCATCCATGGCATAGCATAAGGTTCAACTTGGGACTGGGCGAAGAATTCGGAACGAGTGTTGTGTGGGCGGCACTTTCGGCCCGGCCCGAAAAAAACGGGATGGCGCTTTCTTTCTTTCTCAATGTCACCGATCCAGGCGTGATGGGTTGGCGCACGGAACTGCTGGTATGTGTGTGTTGGGGTAGAAATCATACAGTATCAAGCAACTAGGATGATGTTGCTGAATTCCCTGTATGCTACAATCGACTACCGTACTAACTCACTGAGCAGGGCATGAGGCAACTCAGGCAAAACACAATTCCTACTACAATAGTAAAGGTTCGATAGGCTGTGAAGGAGTGGAAAGGGAAACAGAAAGGAGGGACAAGCTCGACGAGCAGTAGCATGCTAGCTCAACCTGTGCGTCAAATGGTCTGAGAGAAATGAGAATCAAAGAGAGTGCAAGAAAATGTTGTCCTTGATTGCCTAGCAAGATTCGTCTTATATTCATATCAGTACCCACTGAGAGTTGTGGTAAGGAAATAGTATTGAAACGAGTCCGCAGAGGTGAGAACAAGGAGGCGATGTAGAATTAAATGGGAGGCAGTGGTCGGTGGTGTCAGGAGTCGGGAGGGAGTGATGGCAGATCAAACAACAAGACAGTGAGAACTAATGAAGCTAATGAAGGTTGAAGCTAACGAAGGGGGAGGCTATGAGGCATGGAGATTGTGGTCGTTCACACGTGGCTGTAAGGCATGCCTTACAATAGTTATTCACACCTCTGTTCCGGTTTGTTGGCTAACCGGGACGTCGTCCGAGTCAAAGGGGGGTAAGCCCCACTCCTCCGGAACAAAGGCTTCGAGGGAACGAAGAACCTGGTCAGCTCCTTCCGAGACCTGCGAGGAACTGACATCGAGCAGATTCTGATCCGGAACCCATACCACTACGTTCAAAAATGAGGTCAGACGGTAGGATAGGTCCGACGGAAACAAAGGAGGAAACGAAACGAAACGAAACGTACCGCCCATCCCCGCCCGCTTACCAGCCTGCACGCCTGGAATCGCATCCTCAAACACGAGCCCTCGCGCGCGCTCCTCGCGTTCCGCCTCCCCGATCACATCGCCTTCATCATTCGGTCCAACGTCTCGCCCGAGCTCGCGCGCAGCAGCTAGGTACACGTCCGGAAACGGCTTGCCGCGTCCCGCGGCGCCGTCGTCCCCGCACACGACGTTCTCTCCGAAGCGGGCAAAGACGTGCTGGAGGTGCGCGGTCTTGAGCTCAAAGTTGCGTCTCACGGAGCCGGTCGCGATTGCGATGGGGATGGCGTGTGCTGCGAGGTGTGCGACGAGGCGCTCGACGCCTGGGAGGAGCTGGACGTGTGGCCAGCATTCGTCTTGGAGTTTGGTGCGCTGGGCGAGGTAGTCGTCGATCGTGAGGGGGATGCCTGGGAAGAAGGAGAGTAGGTGCGCTGCTGCGGAGTGCTGGGCTGCCGCAGATGATGAGTCGGGCAGGCCCCCTGTCGTTAGGGTTGTTTATCGGGAAGACGACGCACGTTTGCCCATGAGGCCTGCCTTTATCTCCCATGTCATCTCTACGCCGTAGGGTGCGAGGATATCATCTGTGGGATGGGTCAACTTTCAGGGAGGTACTTATGATGTTTGAGGTTACTTGTGACTTGTGTATAAACACGCTCTGAATCGATCATCAAACCTGTTTTTCGCTGTCATCGGGCCTAGTCGAGAAATTCAAGAGCGCAGTTAGAGCTACCATCCATGTCAAAGATGACATATTCTATTTTCTTGTGTGCTGACATCTTCACTTTTTCACTCTGTGTTGTAGAACAATTATTTAGTGGGCCGAGACCGCCTGCCGACGGTTGAGCTAAAAATAGAGAAGGACGATGAAAGAGCCCGAGCCCGAGAGATGACTTGATCCCATGATGGACTTACAGCACCTGCACCGCATTCCACACGACGCCCAAACAGCGAAATTCGGCACTTTAAATTAGCCTATAGTCCAATCGCTCACAACCATCTCCTCTCCCCCTTTCCCGCCCCCTTACCACACTCCATGAGGATGTTGAACGGAAACAGTCCTCATACCAATTCGCGCCTCCGCGGCCGATCGCCCGTAAGCAAAGACCGCGCGCGCATCTCGCCTCCAGCCCCGACAGCCTCAACAATGGATGCCTCCCCACCACGCCCATCGCGCGCCCGCCGACGCCGAAGACGGGTGCTCCTCCTCGCCCTCACGGCCCTCACCCTCCTCTTCCTCTTCCTCTTCTCGCCCACGCACGACTTCCTCGGACTGCCCCCGGCGCTGCAGGGCCTCCGTCGCGTCTCGCCCGCCAGCATCGCGGCGCTCATGCGGCCGTCGCGGGTGGACGTGGACGAGATTCACGGGTTGCTTTACTACGCTTTGCAGGAGAACGAGGCGCTCGCGGACGACCTACCCGATCCGACCCGCCCCATCGATCTAGCCGTGTATGCGGACGGAGACCCCGCGCCGAATTGGCCCGCGCGGGTGAAGCTTCTGAACGAGGTCACGCCGCTGATCGTGTTCAGCAAGGTGCGTCCTTTGTTTCCTTTTTTATTTTGTTCATTCGATGGCCGAGGATGGGCTAACCGCGAGGGTGCGTCTGGGAAAATGAAATTGTGGACATCCCTTCTTTTGGAAAAAGACGTATTGCTCGTGAGTACAGCACCATTTTCGGACCCCTTTGTGTGTGCGAGGAATGCTTGTGTTCACATGGGTTCGTACTGTAGGTATTCTATGAAAGCAAAGGACATCCTAGCTCGGTACGATCTCACGCCGCCGCCCAAGATCATCGAGGTCGATCTACGTGGTACGTCATCTTCTCCCTCAACCTCGTTCTTAACTGAGCGAAAGAGGAGATGGAGAGGACTGACTGAACGCTGACCATTCCGCGGCTTTTTTCCAGATGACGGTGACTTCATCAAAGCCGTGCTCACGCGCCTAACCGAGCGCAGTACCTTCCCCAATGTGATCCTGCGCGGCAAGTCTATCGGTGGTGCCGATGACATCATTGCGATGCACAGGGATGGCCATCTGCGCCAAGTATTCGACAAGGCGGGCCTCAAGGTGCGCGGGGAACTCAGGGGCGAGGATGCTGCCGCCTGATGGGAGATGAAGTGGTAGATCCGTGTGTATTACTAGTAGATGCCTCGTTTCATTTGCAATGCTGTGGATTCCACGCTCCAATATGCTGGATATCTCCAAAGAATACAAATACGTGACCGTCAGGATCTATCTTCGCAGATATTAGTGGCATTGCGGGGGTTTGTTTGCGCGCTCCGCGCACAGGCGAAGGTACGTCGATGGCACAAACTCACCAATCACATATGCGGTCACCGGCCGACGAAAATGCCTCCAACCTATCTATTTAGATAGTTGCTGCCTAAACACTGTATTACAGTTGCTACTATACATCAAAGACCGTAATAGTTTCCTACTGCCTCCTCGAACCGCCCGGAGGATCAGAAATAAGACCCCGCACCCGCATAGGATGGTCTGCCTGTAGTGTCTGTCGTGCTCTGCTGGCCACTCGACGATTCCGGGTCATCAATATCGAGGGAGTCTACATGCCTACGGATGTACTCGACCGAGCCAGGGCCAAATGCGGGAGTCGGGACCGTAAATGCCTTGGTGGCGACCGCGAGGCGGCCCGCTGACACGCTCGACTGGAGCTCAGCTTGCGATGGCACGGGTTGGAAGGACAACTAAATAAAGCACAGAGAGCCAATCAGCAAAAAATTACGCGATTCAGAATGCCCAAGGTGGCATGCGCACGCACGCACAGTGTCATTCATCCGCTTGTAATATCGTAGGAACTGCGCCGCGTCTTCCGCATCGGCTGCGATGCGTCCGCGCCGCTCCCGGCGTCCATCAAGACCCTCCTCCTTGCTACCTCCATGAGAGCGGGCGCCGCCATCGCGCAGCGCATCCAGCTCGCGTTTCGCCCATCCGAGGAACCCAACCGCTACCCCCATCGCATCACGGGCCCCTGCATCTGCTCCGAGCCACTTCCGCGCGAGCGCACCGTGTAGCGCGGCACTGTCATGTGCGTACAGGAGGAGCGGCTCGGCAACTTCCATGTCGTGCTTGCGCGAGGCAGGTATCCGCAGGAGAGACTCGGCGGAGGCGCAGAGAGTGGAGGCTTCTAGATGCAGCTTGGCTAGGAGCGCTGGGGATGGATGTGACGCAGGGAGGGGCGGGCCAGGCGCCACAATACTGTCGTATGAGGATTTAGTCATTAGTTTGCGGATCGCAAGGGATTGAGCTGAGGCCAGGGCAAGTCTATAAGAACAAGGCAGGGAAGGGAAAGAGATGTTATGAGTGAGCTACGGACTAAGACGACGAAGAGAAAGGAGGGGGAAGGCCACACTTTGATAATGCTGATGCCACCTCTTTGCTCAGCTCAGGTGGACGCGAACGTCCAGGTTGCCAGCCAGGGGTCTGCTCTGCGCTCGAGAGAGCAGTGGTGCTAACATGTTCGAAGACCCCACTCGCCCTGCAGAGTAGCGTGACAGCAAAGCCGAGCTTCTCATCTTTCGCCTTGCGTTCTACATCGGACACGGCCCGCTCGCGCTCGTACTCGCCGAGGGCAACAACATTCAGTCTCGCCAGGTTGGAAAGTGCGAAGGCATAAGTCAGGAGAGTGAACACGAGTTCTGAAGGGAGAGCAGGGAGTGAGAGGCGCGGCGAGTTGTTGAAGAGATGGGCTGAGAGGGTAGTGCGCCAACTGAATACTATCAAGCGTCAGGTAGAGGGGATATTGGCGCAGAGCGAACTTACCTGGGGCTTGAGTTTGAAAGAGATCCCCACTAGCTACGCAGTTAATAACGGCGTAGAGATGAGGGAGGTACTCCTGGATTGTCTATCGGTAGTATAAGAAGGTCCATTTCATCGTGATTTGGGATGGGATGAGACGCGCCTTGACGAGTCTGAGGTAGTCTTTATCGCCGTCTGTATGCTTACTCTCTTTGAGGACTGCTCGCAAGTTTGCACGAGCTTGAGTTGCATCGGAGATGTGAGAAGTGTAAACATCTGGACCATTCGAAAAATGATCCGCAAAGGAGAGCGAGCCCGTAGTAGGCAGCTCAAAGGCGTAGACGGTGATACCACTCATCAAAGGTGGTCGAGTCGAGATGGGATGATCATGACCAACGAGGCGAGATGACGCCATTCGGCCCGGTCTTGCCATTTTTGGTTTCCAATCTCCGAAGGTCCGATAGAGACAAAGGCCGCCGAAAGGCCGTCGCCGTCAAAAGTCTTCTTCTTTCATCATCTTTC
This sequence comes from Russula foetens, assembly GCA_003316565.1. Taxonomy (NCBI): domain Eukaryota; kingdom Fungi; phylum Basidiomycota; class Agaricomycetes; order Russulales; family Russulaceae; genus Russula; species Russula foetens. The sequence goes on along the minus strand of QFFA01008216.1, from coordinate 3,019 downwards.
ATTCACCCCTCCATCACTGCATTACCCCTCATCCCCTTTCCCCCTTTCACTTGCGACCCATATCGCTTTCCGTTTTCTCCCCTCGGTTTGCTACCTTTTTTTTCCTAAAATATCTGAGCAGGGATTGATTGTTCCCCCGGACGCGCACCACAGACATCTGTTTTCAATTCCCAAGACGACAAAATCATGCAGTCCAAATACTCGAATCCAACGGTATCAAATTCAAACCTTTCTACTCAGCCCTCTGCGCTTTCCGGGTTCAAGTTCGCCTCTATTGGGCATAATCCTTCACTATTGGACAGAATGAGCGATGGTCCCCGTGTTTCTTTCCCCCTCCGTCCTTCAGATCCGAATTCCTCTCAAGAACAGAACGGCGCCTCACATACCCCTTTCCGTCCGAACCAGGCCCAGCCTATGGCAATGCGACCCCCTCCCGTCGAACGTGGTTCATCTGTTAAACCTATTATATCCCAAGACCTCAACTCGCTCGCCCTCACTTCCACTTCACTCTCCCCTTCTGAACCCCTGAATGACGTCAAAGCTTTCCAGCCCATTGAACAGATACGCGTGTCTGTTTTTCCGGACCTCCAATATCCGAAACAAACTCCCGAAATCGAGAGTCCACGTTGGGAATCGCCTACTACACATCCACAACCTCGTTTGCAACCGGAAGCCATGGATCAAGACACCTCTTACCAACCCCAGCCTCCCGTTCTGCAGCCCCTACCTGCACTTGCTTCTAGTGCCCCCGTTGGGCCTGGCTTTGCCAGTGAGCCTACTGGTAGTCCAACCCTTTCCTCGCAAACAACATCGTCCCAACACGGTTCCCCGGTTGTTCCCTCCACCGAACCTGAGCAACTTCGTAGGTCCGTCGAGCACCTCGTTAAATTATCCTCTACACGTGAGGAGGGTCTCTCAAAAAGGCGTGAGACATTCGACCTCCGTTCTGGCGAGCTTTCCACTTTCGGTTCGGATGCTTCGCGGGCTATACAAGATCTGCAGGACAGGACCGAGACTTTGAAGCAGCATGCCGAGGAAATGCGCACTCAAGCCGAACTAACGCTCCGGGAGGCTAACAAAATGCGCGATATGGCAGACCGTCTGATCGTCTCAGCTGGGACCCTCGGCGCAGAGATGCTTGGAGCGAAGAACCACGTGGGTCGTACAGTTGAACGTTCCGAACAGTTGTCCCGTTATGTGCGGAAGAGTTTTGACTGGTTGGCGACCTTGCGAGGCCATGAGCAGGAAAAGATTGTGGTCATTCAGGCAGAAATAGAAGAACAGGAACGGGCGGAGCTTCTTCGCCGTCAACAAGAGTTACAACAGCAGCTAGAGCGCCGAAAGATCGAAGAGCAAGAGAAGCTGGAAGCTGCTAAACGAGAAGAGGAAGCACGAGAAGCCGCAAGGAAGAAGGCCGAAGAAGAGCGCGAGGCGGCCCGGAAGGTTGAGGAAGAACGTGAAGCAGCTAGGAAAAAGTCGTACGAAATTCGTCGCGCTGAGGTTATGGCAGAAAAACGGCGCGCGACCGAGGCTCAGGCGCAGTCTATCCAAGCCGAGCGGGAGAGAAGAGTCGCTGACACCTCCAGCTCCAGCTCCAGACCATCCGTTCGCGGTTCCAATGCACCCCTCAGCACTTCCCCAGCACCTTCTCCCGAAGTCGCCCACAGCGCTGGTGCTTCGACTGCTGACTTGCCCTTCAAACAGGCCACTATCCCAACCCCTTCCCGAGAACCTGTCGCCAGGATTGGCGAGTCCTTAGAAACCACTCCACCGTTCTCTTCGCCGCATGCATTACCGAACAGAGGCAAAGCAATCCCTGCACATGTCTCCTTCGTCCCTGCACAGACAGAAGTAGGGCGCGCAGTTAACACGGACTCACCCCTGAGTTCAACCACTCTTGCGTCGGAGTTGCACCCCCGCAATGTCGTCGAGGCACCACGTCATTCTCATCCCAGCCAAATTACGCGCGACCCTGCAGAAGAGGAGATGCAGTCTAAAAGGCCAAGTCAAGCCGCACTCACGTCGGAGCCGCGTCAAGTCGAGATCAAGCGTGAACCCTCTGTCGGGGAGCTGCCTCCTCCACGTCTGCAACCGTTGGATGCAATAAATCCCGATTACTCCCAAGGCCATCAGCTTGTAGCTGTCCCCAGAAGCCCAAGCCAGGATAGGAACGTGGACCAGCAGGCCTTTCCCTTGTCTACATATGACTCACGTGCCACTTCATTGCACGCACAGACCGAAGACAATCGTTATCGCATGGACGTGTCGACCCGGGATGACCCTCATCCTGAGGGCTCACTTCACGATCATGTGGTCCCAAGTATGGATGGGCGAGCGTACGCAAGCCAACGTTCTGTATCGAGCGATCGATCTCTACCACCCTGGCGCTATCGCGATCGACGTTCCCGAAGTTCCTCGAGAGATGATTATCCAGAGTCACCATCACGCTCACCCCCCTATCGTCGTAAGCGGACACGTTCGAGAACTCCGCCGCGGTTTGTCGATCATTGGGAACCTGACCGGCCCCGCATACGCCCCCGGTTTGATAATGATTGGCGTTACAATGGCTACGAACGGTCGAGGCCAGGTGACGGCCCTCACCGCTATCGGGGCCCGCCGCCACGGAGAGCTTACAACTGCTATCGGCCATCACCCTCACCGCCGCCATCGCCACGGCAGTTTCGCAACGAACGCTCTCCACCGAGGCGTGCTTATTTTGATCGGCCGCTTGCGGCAGAGCATGTCCCACAACGATATGGTGACACGGACGCTCAGGAACGGCGCACAGATGACCACCAGACAAACGCGACTTCCCAGCATCCTGAGCCAGCTTACGAAGAGGCAGAAGTTTATCGTACCGCAGAGAAGGAGCAGCAGCAAAGATGGCCGCAACATCAGTGGCAGCGGCGCAGTTCAACTCCGAGCGAACGTGAGCAAACGCCAACTTCATCACCCAGACCCCGCGAGGTAGAAATGGGTCTTTTGGACAGGATCAATATGAACCAAACGGAGGAGCGTG
>QFFA01008124.1:0-16428 GCA_003316565.1 Russula foetens | reverse complement strand
ATAGTGGCGCCGCCTCCGCCGCCGCCGCATTCTCTAGTTGGAACCTTCTGCCTTGGTAGGTCCTAGATCTGATAAAAACAAACATTCAAGAATTGCAAAATGCGGAGTAATGTCAGCCCTCCTAGCGTGTGCGTGCGTGTGTGTTTATGCAGGGGCGCGTACGACGGGTCCAGTGATCGTGAGGACCTGTCAATCATCATCCTTATCCCGGTGCCCAGTGGCGTGGGGGCCTCAGCACGTCAATAGACGCGCTACTATGTGTGACAACGGGAGTAAGCAAAACAAAATACCTGACTTCTGACTCCACCTCGACCTGGATACTGGCGGCGAGGAGGTTGCCAGCTGCCCGTCATCGATCAAAAGTCTTTGGCCGGAAATTACTCTTGATCAGCTTGGGGAAATAGATAAACCGGTACGGTGCGCCTGGTTTATCCTTTTTAGAAAGAAAAACACATTGTTCATTTTGATTTTTTTTGTCACCCTCTCTTCGTCTCTATCTTCCCTTGCGGATATGAGGAGATAACAGAATAATGACAGAGCACAGAAGACGCGCGTGTGCGCGCCCGCACACGCGCAGTCCTCAATGTACTAGCGCTAGACGAGAACAACGGCGCCGTACTACCTGCGTCGCACCCCGGTTGTTGGCCTGCCACTTGGGGATCAGTAGCGCTGACACTAATTGCCAACTTTTTTTTGTTCTTAATAAAAAAATAATAATGAATGATCCCTGGGATTCGAAGAAGACCAAATGAACACCCATCGGGGATGTTTGCTTTGCGACTGGCGCTGGGGGTGGGGCCTGCGTGGTGCAAGCAACAATGAATTTGAGAAGGAAAGGAGGGTCGTATCCTAGGGCCCGAACTTCTCGACGGGGTAAAGATCGTTTTCTTTTTCAAAACTGTTCCATATTTTGTTCCGCTTGCAGCCCGGACCGAGAAGGACGGGGGGGAGAGGGGTGTCTACAGCAGGAGGGACGGGGAAAAAGGAAAGTGGAAACGAATGTTCCTGCTGCCTGCCCGTGCTTGCTGCAGGAAGAGAGTTTCACACGAAAGGGAAGCGGCATAATCCGAAACGTACTGTGCCTGTCTCTGCAAATTGCCGAAAAGGTCAATGGGTGAGTGCCCGGGGTTAGGGCCCGCCCAACTTAAAAGGACGGTACAGTAAACACGTGGATCGGGAGGAAGGGAATGGACGTCAAATTCAAGGTGATCCGATCGTTCTAAACACTTCTACATCTGGACAGGCAAAATGGTGGGAGAGGGAGTTGGAGGGGAGGGGAGGGGTCGGTGAGAGACGTCTCTCCCCATCCCATGGGGGAGGAAGGGAAGGGAGGTACCGTGGATTCGGGGTTGCGGCGCCACGACACGGCGCAAGATGCGAGTTCCCCCATTTGGCTTTCGGATATCGGATGTGTAAAACCGCCTCGAAGCGCAGCAGCGCAAGCCATATTATATTCGGACGCGTAGTGCCGACAGATCACACGATCGCTACATAGGCACCCGGCGACGGGATTCCGAGGTGGGTATGCTGTCGACTTTGGATCCTAGCGGGGGGATACGGCAATGGGTGGAGAGGGGGTGTGTGCGGAAACCCCACGGGGGGACCCAAGTCGGCGAGAGTAAGGTTGTTGTGTGGTATTGGCCCTCGTGACTGGACGAGTGAATTGGGGGGAAGGCACGAAGGAGAGGAATTGGAAGCGAAGAGTGATTTGATCCTCGGATACCCGTTCCACGGCTATCTACATCTCGCAAATGTATGGAGGAGAGCGCGACCAATGAAAAAGATCTGAATAGGCTGATATTGTTATACAAAGTGGTGGCTATGAGACCAATAGATATACACAAAAAAAAAAAGGAAGTGTGAGAAAAAGGAGGCAAGCGACCCCGACTGCATGGCGCCGTAGCTACATCCCATTCTAAGCAACCACAGCAGGCGCTCCGTCATGCATGAAACGCGCGGATTCGGGCAATTCCCGTGTCAGATCTAGGGATGAATCTGCGTACGATCCGCTGAGTAGCCCTGCCAGGAGCTCAGCTCGGCTGGATGTGGGTGGTTAAACGAGTGGATAGGTGAGTAAGTCAAGCTATGGGACGATTCCTGCGTCGGTGACTACATCACACAGATCAGCTTTAGTCCTCAAAAAAAAACGAAGGCGCGAGTGTTACCCACCATATAATCTTCCTCTACTTTTACAGTGTCATAATGAGAGGATGGGTATTGGGTAGCCCCAGACAGTCCATGGCTGACGGGTGCCGAGTGAATGTTGGGCGGTAACGAACGTGACGGTAGGAGCCCATGCCCACCAATAATTAGGTGAGCAGGATGCTCATTCCCCGACTGCTGTCGATTACGAACGTCACTAGGATCCAGAGCTCTAATAAGGCGCACAGTCTCGCTAGGAGCTCAACCGGCCGTCGTGGAAAACAGTACTTGCCGAGTACGATGTAGGCGTCGAGGCAGAGCTCGGCGTATTTACAGCAGGCAACTGGTAGCTTAGCGGGCCATTTTGCACGCCCGATGAGAGGATCGAATTTGACGAATTCATGCCGGGGCTAGAGTATGCCGACGTATTTGATGACGGCGGCATGTAGCCGTGCGACAGTGGTGGTGGTGAAAAGTTGCCTGGACGAGCGAGCGCTTCCGTCGTGGGTGGGCTCGGAGTCTGACTGGGGCTCTGTTATAACAACAAATGCGTCAGAAGAAGGGGAAGACACGATCAGTTCGACCAAAAAAAATAGCGCGCGCTTGTAAAAAAGTCGCGGTGAGTAACAACAAACGAGTCTTCTTACCAGGTATACGCCGTCGACGTTCTGCGATAGACGTCGACGCTTGATGTCTCGATCTGGGTAGTCGCTAGACATGGTAGACTGGAACGAGCCACGACGCGCAATGTCAAAGTGTGGGTCTGTCATGAGAGACGGCCGTCGGGTCTGAATGTGCAGCTGGCGACGAAGCTCGTCGTTCTCCCGCATGAGCTTGGAGTTTTCTTGTTCGAGCTGGCGGATGCGCAGCGTTGGTGGTGGCAAGGCCGCGACTTGTTCCGGTGAGAGTGCCAGAGCGGTCTGAAGCTTGGTCACGGTTTGCTCGAGCTATGTAGTACGCGTGCAAGCGTAAACATGGTATAAGTAGAAAAAGTACACGGTGAGTACCGAGACATTGAACGGTCATATAGAAAGACGGTATGTATGCACCTGTTCGATGTAAGCCTTTCGTTTTGCGCGATGCCTTGCTTGGGCCTTCGCATTACGGCTCCGCTCGGGGCGGTCGGCACTGTTGGCGGACTGGGTATTGGTTGCTGCCTGGGCCATATTGTTCAAGAAAAGTAGGAACAGATGACAAGGGACAGAACTGTGGGGGGGGTGAGGGGAGGTGGAGTGGGAGGAGGCGATTGTAGAGCCTCTGAGAAAGGAGCTCAAGGGCGGGATTTTATAAACGATGACAGGTTCGCCCTGAACCGAAGGGGGGTCAAGTTTGGAGAGATCTCCAATCTGAAATCTCGGGGGAGAATAATTGTCATCGCGTCTCCTTCAAGCTGGCTACCCATTATCATTTTTCATTTCTATTATTATATTTATTATTATTATTATTATTTACCTTCTCTCCCAAAAACCGGCATTTTCGCTCTGTTTGGTCATCCGAATAACCTTTGGTTTTTTCAATCGCTCTCACTCGCTCGCGCGCAAGGGTGGCCTGTGGCAAAATGCTTCCGCGTTCATTGATTCGTTTCGTTCATACGTTCATTCATTCTTTGCTCGTCCGACTCGACTACCCACCCACCCACTCAATCAAATTCCTCCCTTCGCGTTCCGCCGCGGCTTCCTTCCTCTGCCAGCGTGTAAACTGCCTCCCCCTTCCCTCTCTCTCTCCCTCTCCTCACCCACCCTTTTGACTTGTCCCTCCCACATTCACTGCGTCACCATCGACTCGTATACGACCAATCCAGGAAATTAGCATACATATGTCATCATGATCCCCTCTCCTGAACGCATTGCCTCTAGCGTAGCGCCCTCCTCATCCCAATTAGATTCGTCTTGGGATAGTGCTTCGATGCGCAAACATCATCATCATCATTATCGTCACAGATGACCCCGTGAATATGAATTTTTCCCTTCCCTTCTCCCCCCCCCCAAAAAAAAACATGAGCGCCCTACTACTGTATACAACTTGGTAAATGCCCGCCATTGAAGCGGGAACAAGTCACCAGATTTTGACAAGACCGGTCCCTGCTGGCGTCCATCCTGGACGCCACATTCAGTCCGAAATCTTTTTCTTCCTTTACCCCCCCCCTTCCCTCGTTCCCCTGAGCGTCAGGCTCCTCGGCTGGTTGCAGCCAATCGCATCTCTACTCTATCTCTCGGTTCGTACCTGCCTTTTTCGTCCTCGTCGCGGGATGCCGCCGTCACATGAACGGTTCATCTAAGCCGTCCTCGCCTGAATGTCATAGGCCCTGAGTTTATCTGCCTCATTCCCTTTTCCTTCCCTTGCCATGACCCGCTTCTTTGCGCCGACTGTCCTTCCCTCCCCCAACTCCAAATACGTATTTACGTGCATGTTCTTATCAATCTTGCGGTAATTGATGCGTGTCGTTCATTCTTTAGGTTTTGACGTGACCGTTATTGCTACATTCCCCTCTCTTGACCGTCCTCAAGGCTCATCTTCTTTTTCGATGGACAGAAAAATTGTCCTGTCGAACCGACGTTGATGATATCATGCCCTGGAGGGAGGCTATGACCCCCTTCGTTCATCGGCTCTGCCCTAAAAAAGTCCGATTACTATGTAGCCGTCTTGTGTGTGCGTGTGCGAATGCACACACGCACAGCCTCTCAACCGCCCTCTCCCCCCTTCTTCCCTTCATCCCCTTCAATGCTCACCCACCCTTTTGCAATAAATCATGGGGTCAGAGGGGACTCCGATCGAATCGCGCATTTTTTGATTTCCTACACAGCACCCAGCCGCCGAATGCGCTCGGGGAGGGGGGGGCCTTATCCATTTTGGACCGACGGCGACTTGAAGTGCGAGGACTGGCGCGAGTGGGGGAGGGGTGGGTGGGGACACAAGATCGGTTGCGTGGGATCTGCGCATAAACGAAAAATAAAACCGGGATAAAGGTGTGTGTATGCGTGTGTGCGTGTGCGTGCGCGACGGTGCGTTGAGGAATTCGGAATTCCTCAAAGTTTATTATTGCGCCCGGATGGCTTTGCCGGGGCGGGAATAAAAAAGAGAAAAAAAAAATCAGCTCATTTTTTTTCGCTCCCCTACTCGGAATCTGCCGGTTGTCTCTTCCCCTGTCGGTGCAGCGTGTCAGGTCAGGTCAAGGGTCGGTCAGGTCGGTCAGGTCAGGTTCGAGCTATTCTATCAGCCATAGATGCAAAAAGTGCAGTACCGTATACGATTTATCTTTACACCTGTAGCCAGTACTCGTATATCCCGTTCTGGGTGACAAGTCGTGTCCATTGCCTCTTCAATTATGCTTTCGAGTTATCCCCATTTCACAAGGCGCTTTATGGATCATCGTCCTTTACTCCTCCTGGTAACGCGGTTTGGCATATTGGCGTCCCTTTCTTGCCCACACACCCCCCCTTCTCCAGCCATTTCTCCCCTTTGGGGACTCTGTCCGGCGCTCTCCGCTCCTTCTGAAGTCCCCCCTTCACCTTTTTTTCTCCTAATCCTCTCTCTCCGTTGCTTCAACGGCGAGGTTGGGACCGCAAAGTTCCGGAGAAGTGCGGTGGGAAAACTGATGACGCATTCGGAATCCACTAAACGACAAAACATTAGTAGCAAGCCCTGACGACGCGACGCATTGTCCTTCTTCCATATACTGTAAGGACCTACTCATCTGCCCGTCCCTCTGAGGTCCAAGCCCAAAGGCCACTTCAAAACTGAGGGAAGGTGCTTGACCGGCAAATGCCGAACAAGAAATACTTTTCAAAAAAAAGAAAAAGAAAAAGGGCGGTCAAAACCGGAGGCAGTTCGGCTGATTATTAAAACCGATCTGTCGCCGATTCCCGGTATTCCCGATATTCGATTCGATTCGACGCCCCCACACACACGCGTCCCCACACAAACACAACAACTCACTCACAATAATACCACAATCTTGAGTTGTGAGTCGTCAGGTCAAAAATGGCACATCGTCATGAATTTGCCCCTTGTCCCATGAATGCACACGTCACAAAAACAAAAAGGAAAAAAAGAACCCTACTGCTAACTGCAGTGAACACTTGAAGTCGATCGTGCTTCCTCGCCACTCGTTCCTTCGTCCGCAGCAGTTTAACAGGGCAACCCCTTCTCCACGGCGCGTGGCACGCGTACTCGCGCGCGGAAAACAGCATCATCATTACAACTCTTGTTTTGGTTTCTTTCGTGCGCAGAGAAGTTTAGCTTTTTTTTTTCCAACAGGTTCCGCGACTGGCCCCGAAAACGTCTGACCCGCCATTTCACGCGGAGTGCACGCGCACCCGCGGCCTTAATCCTCCTCGTCCGAGATGATCAATCGGCCCTTTCGAAGGCCGCCACTAACACCACCACCGCCGCCGCCATCAAGACCACCACCACCACCACCTTTGGCTTCATGCGCACTCTCGTCCTCGTCGGCTGAACGAAGGGAAGGCATCGTACGCAACCGATCGTGTCCCATCCCTTCGTCATGGTCGTCATGGTCCTCGTCGTCCTCTGTGCCTGCCGCGGGGGTATCTGGTATCGCATCGGTGGCGGGTGTAACGCGGAGGGGTGCGTGCCGCCGATACAGCGGTCGTGCCTTTGGACGGTGAGATTTCGGCGAGTGGAGTGAATCGGGGTGGCGATGCCCTGCCACATCGCGATCGACGATGGAAGACCGTCGTGCATGACCCTCATCGTCGTCTTCATCACCACCACTACCACCACTATCACCACCAACATCAATACCACCACCACCACCACCACCGCTGTCACCATCAGGGTCATTAGCACCGTCGGAATCACGGTCATCCTCATCAAAAGAAGCTTGGGGGGAAGGCGAACGGTGCGGCGTGACCGCATTAATGCCTCCGTCCTCGACTTCGCCGTTCTTGCCGGGCGTTCCAGATGATGACAGCACCGCCCGCCGCTTTGCCGCCCGGCCCTTGGCGGAGGACGTACCATGCGACGGCTGCGCACGCCTACGCTTCTTCGTGCCCGTTGCGCGCATCGTGCCAAGCCGTTGTGGCTGCTGGCCATCGGCGGCGGAGGCAGCAGCAGATGCGGCGGAGAGCGCGGTACGCTTACGCAGTTCTGCCTCGCGCGCGAAGAACGCGTCGATGTCCCGCCCGTACTCCTCGTCGCTGTCTTCGATAAACTGCGCCGACTTGTACGTCTCTCGCTCCCGCACTTTGCGCGCTTTCTTGCGCGGCGCGTCTTCGTCGCTGCTCGCCGCCCCTTCCGAGTCCGAGCTGCCTGGCTGGCGCCGACGGCGTCGTCGTCTCCCTCGCTTTTTGTGGAGCAGCTGTGAGGCGCGTTTTCCGTTCAGGTCGAGTGGGGACTTTTCGAATTGCTCGATGACCGTCAAGGATCGTTGCAGATCGGACAGCTCGATGCCCGCGGGGATATACCACTCGAGTTCATCCGCATCTGAAAAAAAAAACATGTTCGCAAACGTGCCCGCAAGCGATCGAATGGCAAAGACGGGGCGCGGTTTCCGCGGGCTTGGGTTATGAACCCGTACTTCATGCGGACAAAGAAAACAAAGGGCTGCCTACCTTCGTCTTGTAGGAAAAAGTGCACTAGCCGAAACATCAATTTCAGGTGCGGGTTTCTTGTCGCCGCGCTCGCCTGAGCGTCGGTCGTGTATGGAATCACTACATGGAAAATTTTCAATACAACACCCTCATTACCGAAAAAAACTCGAGGTCGTGGCGCTTGTTCAAGAATGAAGGAAAAGGAAAGGCAGACGCACTGTAGTCGGTGGCTGCCTCGGTTCGAGTCACATCAGACGATTGTTTGGCGGATGGCCCTGTCTCAATCGCGTCTTCGCCGATGCTCTGACTCTCATCGTCAGAGTCACCTTGAATGGGATCCGTAGTCCGTTTTTCGATGCGCCGCCGCCACGAAATGACAGTAGCCAAAATCTTTTTTTTTAAATCCTCCATCAGTAACCGCTTATTCTGGGACTTTCCGCGCGGGACAGACAGACCTCCTTCACCCATTTGATCAGCTCATCCTGGCCGGCTTCCTGAAGGGCGGCCATGGCAATGGCGAGTTGCTCGCTCCACGTGAAACCTTTCTTGACTTTGACATCCGGTGGGAAGCGCTCGTCCACCTCCTTTGTCTTTGTCTTTGAATCTTGTTCCCTGATGGAGAATTTCTTCCATCGATTTCGGTTCTTCGGGAAGAACGCCTGCACACATGAAATTCGGATGTACCCCCGATCTCGAGTGAATATGATAACGAGAAAATGGGGAACGCACCTCTATGAGGACAAACGAATCCGCCTCGACGGCTTTGAAGAACTGACGGAGTACGTAGTTAATGAGCGCTATCAGATCCTTGTAAGGCCGTTCTTTGGGAAACGATTTCTGTTCCGCCAGAATGGTCTTGAACAGGTTCAGGGTGGATACCTGGCTGGGAAATGAGCGGAGGCGGGACAAGAATCGCACTGCAGACGCTGTCGACTCACTTGAAAGAATAGGCCCTCGGCCTTTGCACGCACCGCCTGCCGATGGAGCAAGCTGACCACGCGTTTCATCTCCTCAGGTGATGTGAATTCTCTGTGACGCCCAACATAAGTTAGCAGCGATTGTGTGATGTCCGAACTTGCGAATTTCTGGACTTCGGTCAGCAACGGCCCGACCTACAGAGCGCCTCGAGTGCCTGTCTCACCAACTCGAAGCTTTCAAATGTGAACATGGTCTCTTCGATCACGCCATCTTCGGTTTGGTCGGGCTCGGGCTCTTCCTCAACGTCGGGAACACCATCCGGTTCGTCCGTGCTCTGAACTGTTAATAGGAGTTTAAGTCAGATGAAACAAGAAACCGATCTCGAATAACGCACGCACCCCTGTTGGCTCCCCGTTTTCTCCTTGGCTTGGTCCGCTTGCGCACATACGTGCCATCACCCGTTGTTTTAGCCCATTTTTCCAGCATCCGCATCAGAGCGTACGCGAGGTGTACGCTGGAGCGAAGGAACGTGAGCGACTGTGTGCCATCCTTGTACACGCGCAGGCCATCTAGCGCCGCGTCGAGGACTTGGCCATTGTAGACGAGTTGTTGCTGGAGCAGATCAGCAGCTTCGTGGAGCTCTGATGCTCCATCTGTGACCGTGTTCGTCGAGGCCATCGCCTCGAGGAGCGCGAGCAGTTGCGTCAGGCATTCGATACCCGCCTGCAGCTCTGTCCATAACTTGGGCTGTACATACACACGGATACGTGAATGGAGTGACGCAAGTGGCACAAACCCCCCACCTTTTCTTCCACAGCACCGTTCATGCGCTTGAGCACCCAGACAATCCAGCTTCGCTCGATGACTTCGCCGACGAGCCCGAACGCCCACGGCTCGGACGCACCCGCACTCGTTTCCTGCGCTCGGACGGCTAGGAAATACTCGAGGAACCATTTCGTGACGAAGAGCAGACGAAGGTTGTCCTTCTCTGTGATTTTTGGGCGCTCCGATTTGATGTCCTTGAGTAACGATGCCAGGAACGCTGTATGCCGTTAAGCAATCTTAGGGCCAAGGACGTATGAGAGGGAGCCGCGCACGATTAAAACAAGATTCAATGAACGTGCGAGCGAGCCCCCGCAGCACCGTTCGCGCTTCGGGCGTCAAGTAGTCATGGCGCGCTACCTCATCCTCCTTCTTGCTCTTCTGCTTTTTCTGGCGCTTGGTGAGATCGATCACGGCCCCTGACTCCTTGCTCAGCGCTTGTTGACGATGAAGGACGAGCGGCTGAGAAGAGGAGGACGCATCGGGAGGAACCGGGTTCCCTGCACCATGCTCGGATGCGCCTGCCGATGCCCCCGAAACTTTCTTGGGGTTTAACTGTACCGAGATCGTGGTCCCAAAGCGTGAGTGACGTGAAGGAGCGTTACGTGCGAAATCTTTTCGGCGTCGATCTTCAACCGCGAGGAGCTGCCGCAGGTCTTGTCTTGTTTGCTGGTAGCGAGGTTTGAGTTCGATAGGCTGTCAACGTAACCCAGGTCCGACTTACCACGGATTGTTCCGATACGAGCTGAGAGGGTTTGACGCCCCGGAACAAAAGATAGAAGATTTCGAGAACGAGCGCGTTCCAGCCATTGAACATTGCGTCGGTGGCTGCGCTGGATGCGATCGTGAGAAGAAGATCGAGGAAGTGGGATTCGGAAAGAGTGCGAATGAGTTTGCTTTGCAGCGACGCAAACTCGGCTTGGTCGGCACTGAGGTGCACGTTGGCAGGGAGGTCTTTGATGAACGCCAGGTTCCGGACGAGGTGGAGGACGACGTTGACGATCTGCATATCGCGCTCCGTCCTCGTCTTGGAGTTCCGGGAGAGGCAGGGTAATGTGATGCCGAACAGGGCCTGGAGGACCCCCGGTCTGAGTAGGGCCGCCTTGTAGTGCAGATGGCTCTGCAAGAGTTGGGTGTAGTCCGTACCGCGATCGAGCTCCTCGTCCAGTTCCTTGAGCTCCTCCGCCAAGTCGATTGGCCATGTCATCGCGGTGATAAGATCGGCGCATGCAATGGCTCGTTTGTCTTCGACGTGGCCCTTTCCTGCAGTCTCGAGGATGACGGGGACGAGGTCGTTGGGGAGGACGCGGGACGCCCACAGGATGCGAGCGACGGTGCGCTCATCATCCGTATCGTCCTTCCTCCAGAACTTCTTTAAATCTTTCAGGCATCCGTACACTTCATCTCCAAGGCGATACACCCCTCCTTCGTGACCACCCAAGGCGTTGACGACATTGAGGATCGCCGGCTCCAGAATAGCTCGTCTTTGTTGATAGTCGTCTTGTTGATCTTCCCTAGAAGATATTGAAATGGCGTCCTCATCCGCCATGTCTATATTTCGAACGATAGCAGGAAGATGAGGAATGAGGGTAGCGTTCACCGTCACGGTCGCTGAGCGCTGAGATCGCGTGTGTTGGGGAAAATGTCACACATGCACGTGTACGTGACATCTCGCGTTTCTGATTACTAAATCACTATTATGTGTCAGATTACGAATCCCAGCTGAGCTGACCATCGTTCACAAGTTGTCCTTGCCTTGCTTGTCGCCCCCGTCGTACTCGCTCGGTGTTTGTAGTGCCTGGTACGTTTGTTTTTGTGCTTCCCCATCATCTGCGTGATGATCGGGCTTGAGCAAAAGTCCAGCGTTCAATTTGAAGTCTAACCCTATCCCTCCGTCCACGTCGTCCCTGTGCGCAATACAAGCCCTAATTCGTCCATGTCTGTGCGCCCCCATCCAAAGAAACACGGAGCTGGAACGCGAGCGCCAGCTGGAAGGAGAAGGCGCTGTGACCTTGTGACGGCGGATTGCATCCTTTTACAGCTCCGTCTCCCTAAACGACGGTTAGTTTGTTTTTGCACGTGCACAGCAAGTTGCGGACCGAACTTGGGCACTGGGCAGAACAGCCTGAGAGAACCCCCTCTTCTCGATCTACATACAGTACGGCTCAACGCAGCCGGCCACCTTATTCCATGCACGCGTCGTGATCTTTACGTCCTGCCTGTCGTGTCCAGGCTATCGGGACGACGCGTCTATCATTCCGCGATCTGCCTCAGCGCCCCGCCCCCCATAATTGTCGAACGAGTGCTCACAAATCTCGAGTCCCAATCTGCATTTCTTACGACATAATACTTAGGCACGATGCTCTCTTCCCACCCCACAAGCATGTCCTTTCCTAACTTTGTACCTTGCAGACGCATTCGTGAATAATTGTCGGTACCGGGACGCTCGCTTTCCAAGGACAGTTTCTATGGGCGAAAATACCCCTTGCCCTAGTTAGTTGACCCTGAAGGGCGATTTCTGGATGGGTTCCCATCAGATGAACTTATCCCATGTCTGTGCCCCAACGGGTTCAGCCGGTGCTCTAACAAGGAAACATGCAAAAAGTGCTCATTGCAGTTACAATATCCCCATCTAACAAAACACAAGATAGTCATGCGTTTATGAAACTCGTCTAACTTGATGAGGCGCTCTGTGCTATATTTTCATTTGGTCCCTACCGGCTACCGGCACTCGGGACGATAGGTCCGCATTAGGAAATCGCCAGTTGATAGCATCCGCCGTCAGATGCGATCCCTCGGAGCCACTCGCTGAGCCCGCCCTGTGTAGTACCGGTCCCCGTGCACCAAAAAAGATCTTACGGTTTACACATGTTCCGACGACCCGGGGGCTAACCTGTGATAACCAGCTAAACCGAAATAGATTCCCACCACTACGACCAGTCAGCCACCTCGCCACTCGTCATCAGCGGCGTCAACGGGCTGCAGGCCTGATGTTTGTTTCTAGAGCGAAATTAAATCCTATGTCGCACGTCGCAGGTTTTTTTTTCCCTTAATTTTTCCTAATAGCCCTAATAGCACCATTGGCACAGATACACACATCCGGAAGTGCCTATCCTACCCAAGTTCCCCCTTTCTCGCGATATTTCCGGGTGTGCTACGTTCCCAACCGCCGGCCCTGGAATGAATGGGGAAAGAAGTCGAAGCTGAAGGAAGTTTGACAAGTTGCAACAGACCCGACGAGCGCCTGTTGATCTTGAAGCGCCAAACATTCGCGCTTACACGGAGCGAAGGAAGGGAAAGAAGGAAAAATAAATAAATCAAGAAACGTCGGCCGGACCAAAGCATCTGGTACATGGCAAGCTGATATCTCCGTAGTTGTGCGATAGGGGGGTTTGACACGAGGTGCGTTTGATCGCGTGTGGGCGATGAAAGACTCGTTGAACACACACTCAGAAACGACTGACCTGGACCTGGCCCGGACAGTAAACGGCCACGGGCAACGCGGCCCATCAATGATGCATCATGTATCATGCATCGATTGTATCATCCCAACTTTCGATTTCAAGCGGAAATCAAGGAACCCTTTTCTCTCTCTCATGGGTTTTCACACCCACACCGCACCATACCGTGCACCCTCGTTTCTCAAACTCAAACAGCACGGTGCTGCAACGTACCCACAGGAACCCTATAACTTACAAGTGCGAATCTGGAGTTCCCATCGCAACTCGGTCATCTCTAAAGAACCCGCAAAGGAGCCGGACATGCAACAAGCTATTGGCCCCTTTGGCTCCGCAATTTGCGACTCCCAACAATTTTCAACACACAATCCGCCCGCCTCTCCCACCTCAATCGCCTCAATTTCTTTTGCCCCACTACTGCTGCTGTATATACTGTAGCCCCACGCGCAAAATTCGTCCATTATCGAGCCCCACCTCACTGTTCGAGGGCACCAACGTCCTACGTATATTTGCCGTACGACTGTATGCCAACTTCGCACACTCGTAGTCCGGCCCGCCGACGCCACGTATCGTGCCCACCGCCGGCCAATGGTGATACCCGGGGTGACTATAGTCGTGGACAATGTAACTTATGGGTTATGAAAGAGTTGCCATGACAAGAACGCGAGCGTGGCCGCCCCACTGTTATCAACGGAGAGTATCGACAATACCCCAACTATTGGATGATGCGAATGACCAAGAGAGGGTAATAACATTAATTTGTAGGTTGTACGGTCGTCTGCCGCCGCTTGTTTACCAGCCGACTTACTATCACAGGACATCCAGGAGAGAAACGACAACGGCAGCGGCAATTCAAGGCGCATCACTCTTCTTCTTTCCCGCCCTCTTCTTCTCTGTCTTCTCTTTCTCCTTTCGTGCCGCTTCCTTAGCCATTTTGTGCGCGGTATCGTTAAGGCCAAGCCTGTTGCGTGAGATCTATAAGCACCAGCGAAGTTGATGAGAAGTTTTCGTATTTCGTCAGAATGAAATTAGGCGAAGTCGTACCTCGATCGCGTAAAACTTGCGTGTATTGAGCGTGTCAGGGGCGTCGGGTATTCACATTGGCGTATGGCAGACACCTCACCTGTATTCGCGTCACTACGGTGGCGACGTTGGGCGCGGGTGCGTCCGCAGATAGTTCGTCAGCAAAAAACAAAAGCGAACTCTCATCCAGGCAAAGAGACCCAGCTCACCAAATATCGTATTCGTCTCGCTATACTCCTTCGTCGAGTCGGTGCGAATTAATGAGCCGAAATTGAAATCGGTGATCTTCTCCTCATATCTGTTTGTGTTCGGCGCGCGTGTGTGCGTGAGATTTGCTATGGAACAAGCAAGGCGGGGGAGGAGAAGGGACAAGCAACGCACGCGTTGATAAACGTGCGCCAGCGCTCCTTGCCTTCTTTGCTTTTCATCCAGTCCTCGTCGAGCGCGACGAGGCCCGCGTGCGGCTCAGCCGCAAACTCGGGAAATTCGCGTATGATGTGCTCGAATATCTCATCGTCGTACCTGCGAGATATTTGTAGCGCGGGCGCGACAAACAAATACACCCACGTGAGCATTCCAGGTATGAATGTATTCCATTGACCAACTCCCACGAACACGAAAAAAAGAGTGAAGTGGGTGTGTGCGCACCTTGTGAGTTTCAACGAGCGCGGGGGTATCTTCTCGAGCAGGTTCCAATAAGTCTTTGACACAGGAGAAATGAAAGACAAAGGTGACGTCAGGAATGAAGCATATGAAGAAGTAGATAAATTGAAGGGGGGGGAACGTGTTTGCGGGCGCGCACCTGGGCGTGTTCGACAGCCTTGACCGCGAATCTACATTAACACACAGCAAAGCACAGCGTATTGAACGTCGTGTAGATTTAGAAGCAGCCAGGGGCGAACGAGCGGGGGGGTCTCGAAATTGCGAAAAAAAATACGCACTGTTTCTCGATCTGAATCCAACGACAAATTCCTCAGCTATTGTGCCCCTCATCGCCCCCACGTCATACGTCAACGCAGGACGTGAGAGAGTGACGCACCTCGACGAGGTTCTGGGCTTGGTTTGGGTCAAATTTTCCTGCCATGGGCGTGCGTGGAGAAAGAGACGTAAGGGGATAAAGTGAGGGAGAAAGAGCGGTCTGAGGATTGTATGCCAAGGTGCCAATCCAATCCAGATCCAGCCAGACAGCAATCAGATCAGGTGATTGTCGTCATCAGGGTTCGCGTATGGTCTCAGGGCTAGACTCATGTGTCATTGCCATTAATATTGCTGCAATTTTATGGCGAAAATAAAACTAGGGTACGGCTGTAGAGTACAGAGAACGTAGATGGACGGTCAAGAATGAGAAGTCCGCCCAACGTTCACACCAAAAAGCTTTAATTTCTCAAAATACTTTTGTACGCGACTGGCAACCTGACGCGGAGTACGACGGCCACCCATGGCCTTTGATATTTTAGACCACCTTTGTGTGTTCATCAGTAGTGCAACCCCATCACGAAGACGAGATGGGGTAGCGTACCGGTTCTTCTCACCTTCGGGGATCTCGGTGAGAAGCCGCTCAAGAAGGTGCTGCTCTGAAATGGACCAAGCCTGCTTGTACGTCTCTGACTTTGGTTTCTCCTTCTTGGGGATAGGGGGTACAGAAGGGATGCTGTGGGGCTGAGAAAGTTGCTTGTCCTTGAGGGTTCGTAAATTTGCCTTTGTAATATGTGGACGGGTCGGCAATGGTCGACGAGGTCGTGAGAGATGTGGAGACCTCATTCTCGTATTTGAGACAGCGGGTGACTCAGTCGGATGAGGTGATGATGGCGACGTAATGCTGCCGAGGGGAGGTGCCAACGGTTCGCCATCCGTTGCGATATCAACATCAGCGCTCTCATCCTCCATGTTACGCAGGATATGTACACCCGACGCACGGACTGTAAGCCCACTTTTGCGGAGGTGAATACGAGGCAGTGGTGCCCTTACGCGTGCGTTGCGGAGATTATCGGGCGCCGGTTGTTGCTCCTCGTCGGACGAGTCGGACGAAAGTTCAAACGAGGCTAACACTGGCTCAATGATAGTACGTCTCGCCGCACGCACAAGCTGCTGCGCAGACGATAGGGCACTCTGCTGTTTCTTTGACGGCTGCGATCGTGCATGGTGAGCAGCACGTAATTCGGCGGCAAAGGTGCGTAGAGGAGTGGGATCTGCAGCGTAAATTTTATTGACAAAAGGTAAAAAGGAAGGCATGAGGAAACACACCTTGGCCTTTGAATAATTCCCAATCGATTTGGCCCTGAACTTCCGCAACGATGTCGGGCTGGGGATCAAGGTGGAAAACGCTGTCATTGAGCTGCGATTGTAAGATTAAGGGGGTTCGAGGCGAGAGAGGATGAAGAGACCTTTTCGTCGAGGGAGTCAAAAAAAGGGCCTGGGTGAGTGGCGGCCTGGTCACGGATACGGCGAAGGCGGTCAAGATCTGATTGCGTGCGTGCGAGGAGGGCTTTCTGTGATTGGATATAGGCGTCAAG
>QFFA01008051.1:0-32792 GCA_003316565.1 Russula foetens | reverse complement strand
GTTTGCCCGCATGGTGGCCATGGAAGGACTGGGATACATCTGCTGAGGAGAACAACAATTCAGTTTGGGAGGTGTCGGATTGGACATGCTAAGAGACGCACCGATGAGCTTGATTGGGGAGTGGGCATGATGGAGTGCCCAGCGTCCAGTGGCGGGCGCGCGGAGACAGGCGTCGACATAGACGCGGGTGAATCAGCATGGACATTTGGAGAAGGGTGAATGTAAGTCGGTGGGAAAGCGGAAGGGGAGCGGATGATTCCTGCAGAACCTGCACGCAAGTGGTTCACGATTTCGACGAGGGTATTTTGAATGGCAGTTTGGGACTGTCGTATGTCCATAACGTGGGTCTCCAAGCTCCGAATCCGCCTAGCACGATGAAGGACGCGCGACAGTGAAGGATGGGGAATCCCACGTACTCTAAACCTGCCTCCCCGGTCAAGGAGGCTTCGCGGTTGGGTTTCTCGAAGAGACAGTCGAGGGACTGTTGCCTACATCGTTTGCAAGGAGGGTTCTCGGCACCCTCGCACCGCATCTTTTGCTTCCTACAGGCATTCTGTGCGGTCCACGAATGTCAGAGCGATGGAAAATGAGCTCTAAGAGACTCACGCAAGCACCTAGAGAGAAGAGGGATTCGGAGTGAGCGAGAGGAACAAGGGCAAAGACTGGCTCGGACGAACGTGGAACCCTATTCAAGGTAGTTTTGACGGGTTTGATGTCCTTTCCACTAGGGCCACCTCTATCTTCGATGGCTTCGAGCTTTTTGACAAGCTGAGGACCGGGTGGACCAGCGCCGTTGACGAGATTCATGACAGTTAGAGGAGGAACGGAATCCGGGACGAGGTTAAATGGGAGGTTGAGGTTAAGGGTAAGGACCGAGTTTGCGTGCTCTCAGGGCTTGAGCCACTGTACTATTATCATTAAAGAACTCTTCCGGATTTACTCTACTAGGTCTCCTCGGCGCTTCACCGCGCTCCTCACTCTCACAACTCCTTCTAGCTCTCTCTCTCCCCCCTCTCCATACACACGCACACCATCTCTTCCACCTTCTCACTCGTGTCTACATCGTATTGGTTGTTTGCGGTTGACCAGACGCAATTCCTTTTCCCGGTATCTCACGGCACCGCCCGGTTATTCTTCCGTGAGATCAAATACTTATATTATAACCGAGCATTTCCCCATTCTGACTTGCCTGGGTGCGTTACCACATCGCAAGCTCGTGAATCACGCACGAAACACATACAGTGATCAATGGGGATGGATATATGCGCCATCCATGATTATTATTTTACACCGTCGCATATGCGCAACTAGCTTTTTGGTGAATACTCCCGAAACGGAATCAATCTGGTTTCTCTCTATTTTTTCGCTCTCTCGAGATCGATGCATCCGCAGCCCCGGCTTGGCCACTCCACCGGGTTGCTTCTCATGCCGATATAATACCACCTCTTCGGACTTTGAATGACAACCCTTGGACTTGGGTATCAGGCGAGACGTTGCGTATTTCCTTTCTTTCTTTCGAGTTGCGTGCAAATGTGTGGGGCTGCTAAGGCCGGTGGTGGGGATCCAGAAATAGGGGACCTGTCAGGTTGGTATCGTGTCCCCGATTTGAGGCGCCAGTACAGTAAGTCAATGTACCTGTCATTGCTTTATCTCTCTCCACGTCCACGTTTTAAGACGACCACCTGACTACTTGTGTGAATTAAACCATGGGTGACCAGATGGTATGACGTCATGGGGGAAATAACGTGTTACCGATTATGTTATCAATGCTCCCACGGGCCCACCACGCAGCCACCCTGTCTGTCAGGTCACCAGGTCTCGAACGGGCCAGGTCCAGTTACCACAACAGTAAGTCCCAACAACTTCTCACCGTAACAAGTCTGAATGAATACGTGGATAGAACACATCTGAAAATCATGTTCATGTTTCTCGTCTTTCGTCTCCTTGCGTGAGATACTCATTTTCGATTTTCACCTCCCCCATTATATTCCTTACTGACTAGCCATCGTCAGTGGTTGGTTTACCTTCCTTCTGCCATCCTATTCGACATTCAAAGCGCTCCGGAAGCACCCTCTGAACGAACGGGAGATAGAGAGATGGGTTAGCTACTGGATAGTGATTGCCCCAATCGTCGCCTTCGAGTACACAACCGAGTGGCTCTTGAGCTGGTGGGTCCAATGTAACATGACCCGCTCCACGCCCCACATGACCGACACCTCTGACAGGTTTCCGTTCTATTGGGAAATCAAAACGCTCCTCCTACTTTACCTCTCCCTCCCTCAATTCGAGGCACGTGCCCCTCTATTTTACGGCGCCCAACTCGAGCGGCACACTGACTAAAGTCCCGCCACCTCGCAGGGTTCGACCTACGTCTACAAAACCTACCTGGAGCCGTACCTCGTCCAAAACGAGTCCGACATTGACGCGAGCATCGCCTCGGCGCGCTACGAGACCCTCCAATTCGTCCAAACGCGCTTCTCGGCGCTCTGGGACATCGTCTACAGCCTGCTGAGCAAGACCCCCATGACGTCTCCTTACGCACCCTCCTCGAACGGTACGACGGCGAACGGGTCCCCCTCGCACCCCAACCAGGGAACGTCCTGGCAACAGAGCTTGATGGAAGCGCTCAATGCTGCACCATCCCTACCCTGGGCTACACCAGCGCCACCTACCGGAGAACCGGCGATTTCGAGGTCCACGCGCGCATTTGAGAACCAAGCGCCGTCCCCCGCTGTGCCTGCTGGTGCCCCTAGCACCGTAGGCTACGATGTCAATGAGACTCAATGACTGAAACGTGATAGAAACCCAGCTCGTGTTTCCCAGACTCTTGGACTGTGTTATACGACCTTACAGTCCTAGTATCTTTTACTGGTTCACGGTAAAGCCGGCGGCGGGTATTTCAAAATGGTCTGATGTCATCTTTTGTGCAACCTAGTCTCCACAGATTACGGAGTTCTCGTATTCGTTGACGCGACCATGTGATGTTACCGGGCTGTCATTGTCATTGCCGTCTTTATTTGATGGGGTCAGATTCGTCGTGATTGTGTGATACATTGTTCCACGGAAATCAACCCCACATCAAAATCCGTCTTGAAATTCTAGAGAGAAGTCGGGTCATCCATCTGATTGTTCGGGCCTCGTCGGCGCACTGATGCGCAGTCGGTGTTACAGCAGTAACACCTGGACTCGCCTGACAGTTGAGCCGCTGCCAGGGGATTGTCTGGTGACAAACTCCGATGTTTTCCCCCCCTGCTCTATAGCGTTAAGGGTCTTGCGATACAATGAGCAGTTCGGTTCTTTATCTCGCCCGTGTATGTATATGACATTTACATGAATGGAGATACCGAAAACTCAGTGCGAGCGTGGCAGATAGATTAAGGTATCTGGGCCGTGTTGTGCCAGCCTGAGAGTGCGCCGCGACGGCATGATGGGTCTCTCGCATCACCCCGGAATAACCCCACAGTGATGACGGAGTGCGATAGCCCTAGCAACGGCATGAGAACTCCATAGGATCACTGAACAAAAAGTGCACGGTACATACGGTACAGCTGCGTCCGACTCGGACTTTCACGTCGCTATGAGCCCACGCGGTTGCGCCTGAACGCTGACTCCACGTCTGCAGCGGAATACTCGAGCGACACGCCAGAGCTGGCGTAACATTGCGCTATGCGTTTGTTAAAGATCTCCGTGATCCGCAGTAGCTCTTCCTCGCATGCCTTCCACACGCCTACCAACACCGTGCCAGGGGTGATTCCACTACTTTCCCCAGTGGCGACTTCGGGAGCATCCGTGAAGTGTTTTTCAACTCGCTTGAACAGTACTTCCACGAGTTTCCGAACGTCCTTGGCATCATATTCCTTGACAACCTTCTTTAGGGCGGACCTGCCATAACTGCTGTTGCTGGAGACCTCCGAAGGTGCTGTTGTCTTCAACAGTTGCTCGACACCATCAAAGTAATCCTAAAGATAGTGAGAACGCTGATACAACCCGACGACACAGTGACTGACGATAATCTTTGAAAACGGGCGCCTCAGTACTATTTTAACGTAGGCATTGAGGTTTTCTTCATATACGGCCTCAGCTTGAGTGGAGAATGCATTGACAGTGCCGATCTCTTGTTGCCGAATTTCAGCCACAAAGTAGTGCATGTTCTCTGTAACATCACGTCTTATTAAAGACCTGAGAGTAAGAAGGGAGAATGAACTTGCCAATAAGGATGACGTGATAGTTCAATTGCCTTTTGTCCTCATCCTCGCCATTCATCTTGGCCATGTGTTTGAGAGAGTCGAACATACTCTGCACTATTCTGGCGTATGCGCCGTCCACGCTCTGTCGAACTTCGCGTGTGTCCGCGCCGATAAGCTGGCTCTCTACGCGCCCGACATAGACTGGGAAGTATTTAATGAAGTGAGCCACTCCGTTGCGTTTCTTGCTAGTTAACCTCGTTCGTTCTATGGCCTTGATCTGTTCAGCCTATACATACGAATTCAGTCATTGTCTCCACTCCCGTGAAGGCGGAACGTATGACGTACGACGTGTCGCTCGAAAAGACCTTTCAGTCGCGTATGTTGTTTGTCCAAGAAGTTGATAAAAAATGCCGTCCCTCGCTCGTCAGCTTCAACCAAGAAATGTTCGAGAGTAGCCAGAATGCCGATTATCTGTCTGGAACAACAGAGATAGAATGAGCGACGCGCAAGGCGGAAGAAATAAAGGCATACATGCTGTCTTTGGCTATTGCATTATCGATCCACGACTTCACTTCAAGGGGCAGGAAGCCGAAAATGAGGTCCATGGCGCCGCGCACTAATTTGGTCGTTTGTGCGCTCAGTCCGGACGTGCGTGAGGCCTGTCGTCGGAAGTAGTTGTCCAATCCCATGTAATCCGCGAACGTAAGCCCGGCTTCATTGATCTGCAGGAAGTCGGCGATGAACTCTTCCTCGCGATATATCTGGCGGGAGATTTGCCCCAGGGCTTTGCCAAAGATCTAATCCGGATGAGAGATCGTCGACGCGCAAGGAGCTGTGTGACCTACCTCCTGTGCGGTAATGTCACCGGCAGATCCCTTTTCCTTGTCTTTTCGGACATCTAGCGGTGATCGGGCGATGGTACCGGCACGTCGCAAAGCTGCAGGTGCCCTGGAGGTGCTGGCCGTCGGTGCGAGTGAAAAACCTAGTAGCACGTAAGTATTCGTAGAATACGATGCAAGATCACGGACTGTTTTCTGGGTCATCGTCTTGTACTTTTTTGATGAGATTACTGAGGAGGGAAAGAAGAGATATGATCTGGGTATTGTGTAGCTGACTTGCTGCTGAGAAGTAAGCCTTGGAAGCTGATGGTAAGTTCACTGCCGAGTAAAGAGTATCACAAGACCCTTACAGCACACAATTTTCCATAGGTTACTTCATCCATCTCTTTCATATACAGGATTAGCCCACTGTAACGAGCTAGATGACTCTCTAAGTCCTTGTGAGCCTTGATTTCCGCTCCGCCTCGTCCGCCAGCTTTTAATAGTCCGTTCGAATCGCCTAAAAGTAGTGTCGACTGTAGGAAAATCATTAGACTTCGTGACGAATTGAGGGTGAAATCAAATCGAGGCGCACCTGAGCTGTGAACATGATGCATGCGTACTCATAGAGGCGTTTGCAGAACTGAGCGTTGTGTGTTCGATACTCCTGCAAACGCTCCATCGTAGCAGCCATGTCTGAGAAGGCGTGACTACTGAATACGAATATGGCACGGGACTTCCAAACCCACCTCGATCTCGACCTGCTTGCAGTGCTTTATACAACTCCGCTGCAGCCTCTTCCAGCGCCTGTATACCCTCTGCATCGCGTAGTGACCCTTGTGTCAAGGTGACCAATGCCCCTCGTCCAACTTTGACTGTCCTCTGTGAACCAAATGTTCGATAATAATGAGCAAAAAAAAAAGCCTCGGGCGCACCAAGAGTTGTTCAAGCTCCCTAAGCAATGAACGCTGATTCTGATTCTGTACTTGAAGGCCTCGGTTTTGCGACTGAATAAACAATATATCCTCATGGACGGCCTAGGCAGGATCAGGGTCAGATTACACTTAGCACTAAGAAACACGAGCCGTCAACTTACATTCAGATGAATCTTGTACGAAGAAACGAGACCATCCATATTGTCCAGTTCGACGATAGCTTCGTCAAGAAACTTCAGAACCAGTGTGACGCGATCATCCGTCTCGATGAACGAGTGAATGTTCGCCTATAGAAAATCGTTATCAGTTATCGTCATCGACAGCAGTGGAACCGAATACCTTTTCTAATGCCGTAAGCTCGTCGAGTAACCGGGCTGCTATCTGGTCAACAGCTCCTCTGCTCCGCGTTCGGCCCAAGATATCGTCACTGGCCCACTCGTAACCCTCCAACATTTCTTCGACATTCGCCATAATGTCTTGCGTGCTCTCCTCTTCGCCCTCAGTCTCGGACATTCCAGAGCCACGAAATATCAGGCGGTCAAGAGCAGACTGGTTCGCAGGGTCAAAAAATGAGATACGAGCATTCTGATCTCTGCGTGACTGCGTCTGTTCAAGAGGCACACTGGCGATGCGAGTTTGACGTTTGCCTTTAGTCTTTGAGTGAGAGGATGACGCAGGGGATGGCGAACGGCGAAATTCAGATGGTGCTAACACCATGCTTGAAGGCAAGTTCATCGAAGGAGCTAACGACGGTACATCAAGGGACGGCCGCGACGCAGACAGACTGTCGAGGTCTGTAGAATTTGGCATTTCAGATAACGCAGTAGTGACCGAAACAAGAGATGAAGACGGTAGTTGCGTCAGTGACACATCAGAAGTCTCCGACAGCATCGAAGAGCTCGCGAGCATGGGACGGGGCCGAACAGTTGCAGAAGAAGATTGCAAGGGCTGGCGAAGCCGAGGGGAGGGGTTGAGTTCCGTAGGTGTATCGAGAGGCGATGGGGGACTTGATGAAATCGGTGAATGTCTCCTTCGTGATCTCGGCGGGGCGCCTGCTATTGGCACGGGTGAATAATTATTCTTTTGAGGATCGTCATAGGTCTTCAGATCCTGAGATGGAGTATTTCGGGGCCGTCGGGGTTCTGATGCCCGTGGAACAGTCGTGGTGGGGGTAGGTGTGGGCGAATCACGAGCAGGGTGATCATCAAGTATGGATCTTGCGGCTGATGGTAGTGAGTCGACTCCCTAGTCATGCCAACGGAGGTTTATCTTACCCGAGTATGTCCCGGGTTCTGGGAGCCCAATGACCTGCAGGGAACCACCAGAAACGGACCGAAAGAGGTCAACGAGAGCATGGAGAAACTCTAGCTGCTCGTTCGATTTCTCGGCCTGCCACCTGTACGTCCGCGCTAGGGTAATATTAAATGTCAAGGGCTGTGTTGGCATTCAGCACGCAGCAAGAGAATCAAAAAGAACATAACTGACGTTAATAACTTCCACAGCGCGCAACTCGTTCAACTTCCATGTCTTTCCAACAGAGAACGTGCCATTAGAATTCATCTTGGATTTATGGATGAACCCTTCGTCATCGGCATTTCCTGAGGTAGACTATAGCCACACCATTTACAGAGAGCGATGGTTGGGCGTACGGGCCAGTATAATGAACCTCGGTTTGAGATCCGCTTCTGGACCAGGGTCCTCCCAAATCTTGACGTGAGAAATATATGTCTCCCTTGAAGTCCCGGTTACATTTCGCTTGTCGAATATGGAAGATATAATTCTCTGCCGAACAGAATCCCTGTCCGCCATTCAAACCGTGTTTAGGAGGGGAAGTGACGCTAGTGATGTACGGCGACAAGGTGAGACCGGTTACAGCGGCCCGTGACAATTTCTATAACAACAACATAACCTCACCGTCTAGCGACCCTCGCACCCTCTCCATTCTTTAATATCCTATATCTCCTACCCCTCCACTCTACTTCATCCCCGAAAATGGCAAGAAGCCATATGGGGAATGCGAGCAGTTCTCGTACCACCCACGCTACCCAAAAACTCCGCCACTTCTCAAGAGGAAGTGGACGCCCAGCAAGCGACGAATAAACGTCCAAGTCTGCCAAAGTCCACAGTAAAAAGTGTGCTGGAAGGAAGAGCTGGATCGGGATCCCCGTCAAGGATCGTACACTCATTGCTGCTATAGCGCTGAGCATCACCGACTCGGTAAGGGGCTCCAATAACGTAGCAGCAAGGGACATGTGCTTCCTGACGCGTATCCACCGGATGCGGCGCCGGACGTAATCCAAAAGGCTCATGTGCCCTAGAGCGTTGTATGCAATATCGCAAGAAAGGTCATGCCGTAGGCCTAGCTCGTGCCACAAAGCAAGCCCAATCATGTTATCCTCCGCAATGAAACGCCCGAAGACCGCAAGCCCCTGGCCATGCCTGCCGTTGTCATTGTCTTGTTGCGGGATGAGGGTGCCATCGAGGCGTTCGATGTCGGACCGTCGAAAGATGTTTGACTTGCCCACGACGCAAGAGTCCACAGCGACCGCGTTGATCGCAATGTACATCTTAGCGTGATTCGTATTCAAGAATACCTCTTCGACCTGTGCTCCAAAAGATGCGTCGCTTGAAATCACGAACGGGACGTGGTGAACAAGAGCGATGCGTCGGCGACGAGGATTGATGTGGGAAGAGGGAGGCCCATTTAGTATGCCAATTGCCCTGGTTAATGTCCCAGGGGCAACGGCTACATTAGAGTCGAGTACCCAGAGGATGTCATGAGCGGCCTCGTTATATGGACGTATTAGATTGTTGACTTTGGGGTTGACCCCAACTTCCTCGTCGCCTATATATCGCACGTGTCACAACCAGACTTTCCGTACAGCCATGGGTACCTACACACCTATAATTACCCTCGCGTTGACATTGGGGTACTTTGAAATCAGGTCACGTACGACAGGCAAAGCCTCGTCATCCTCGTCTGCTACCGATAACAAAATCTCGAAATTTGGGTAATCTTGCTCGAATGTAGACTCGAGATTCTTGGGAAGGTCGGCGTCTAGGCCTTTCAAAGGCCGTAAAATGGATACACCGGGGGGAGAAGACGGGAGCGCGGATGGGAGTGGGAGTGTGAGGGTTGGACGACCTCGATAACGTTTGCGACTGTTGGCACGTCGCGTCAGGGTCACAGGCAGAAGAGAGCCAATAACTCTGTTCACTCACGCGGTCCAGCACCCGAGCAGCCCCACAGACCAAACGGTGGTATACCAGATCGTTCCAACTGCGGAGAGTCCAACTTGCAAGATGTGGTGCTGCTCTGCCATTAGTCGCGACTACCACATGTGAATGAGTTCGAGGACAACGGGTTGGCTATTTACAGTCCCACGACACCGTCACTACTAGTAGCGAGTTCCCTCAGACCAAACAGTTCGACCGTGTTCCTCCATCCCTGTTCTACAAACTCTTCAAACGGCACCTCCCCCTTGACCTTATGGGCAACCCAAGCCACTCCCCCGACTGCGCTGGGTTCGTTCCTACCTTTCACGGGCCGCCCCGGGACAAACGCTTCAGCCCGTACTGCCGGCGGCAAAAACAATTCACGCAAGTCTGCTGGGAGGCTGTCAATATGCTTCCGCGATGCATGTGTTGAGGTCATGGAGCACCATGGAGCATCTTTCATGCTATGTATGAGCAGGCCAAAACATAACATTATGCAATCAGACGTGCCTGTCTCAAACATGATTCGTTGGTGATCAATCACCTGGACTGCTGCTAAATTTTCTTCGGTCTTTAGGGAGCATCCATTGATACTTAGTGGATATGCGGGCGTTTTAGTGAGATGAGACAGAGGGTATTCAAAGGAAAACGGACCTGACGTGAAGTCCCATCTTAATCTGGTCATATCTCCTTCAGCGACCTCGGACTCAGCGGGCAAATCTCGAGCACGTACATAGTCGATTGCATCCTGAGCTGGTCCTGTGAAACTGTGCACGACCCCACCTCTACCACCGACAGCTCGCCCGCCATCTTCACCAAACCCCTCCTCGCGTAAGATCTGCACGAAATCGTTATGCGCGGCACGGGAATGCAAAAACAAGGGGAGGTGAAATTTCTTCGCCAAGGTCAGCTGCGAGCCTATAAATATACCATCAGCAGGGCCAAAATGATACACATGGTCACACCCACGAAAGTGCTTTTGTTGAATAGCGGGTGAAGCGAAATGCGTTCTGTCATAATCCAGGCCGCATTCTCCAATTGCCACAACTCGTCCAGGGCCGTTCAAGTTTGTTCCAACGAGTTCGTCCAAGGCTTGGAGGTAACCACCGGGATCTTTCTCAAATTCTTTCGACCTTGTGGGGTGACAACCAACAGTTGCATATAGATCTAAGCACAGGTCGAACACTTTTCTCGAAAAACGAAAAGGAAAAGAGTCTCAGACGTACTGTGCTCTTTCGCAAGGTGCAATGCTAGCTTTGACTCGCTGAGGCTACCACCAGTTATGATCATGGACACGACTCCAGCCCTTTTGGAGCGTGCCAACATGTGTGCAAAGTCATCTGCAAACAAGAGTTGAACGAAGTACCCTGTTACACGGTGATTCTGTGAACTGACCGTCGTGTTTCTTGCGACCATGGTATCGCCCACGAAAGACCGGATCCGTCAGATTGACTGTCAGTGAAATGAGGGTAAGTCTATATGTCAGGAATGCCAACATAGCACCCGAACCTCCAATATCTGCGGGAATCCAGAAACTTCCTAAATTTAGTGAATATCGTTCTGTGTGCGAGACAGACCTATGAATCTCAAATTAACAGCCGTTCTCACAGACGTGGACATCGTGGAAGAGAATGCGAGGATTCCCTCACGAGTCACTCATCGATCTTCACGATAGGTGTTTCGTGAAGGACTACTGCACATCGATTGAGGTGACTTTCCACGTTGGATGGTAACTTGGCGACACTCGGCATGACCACTCGATCTTTCCACGCACTGATGTCCCTACTCTTTTTTTGCTTGCCGCCATTCCCTCATGTGAAGCCCATAAGACAGTCTATGGGTCGTGTTGTGCAATCTACTCCAATCAAGGATAGGGAATTACGACAAACATTGGGAATTCTCCCAACAGCAACTGCAGTGACTCGGAGGCTGCAACTCGGCCTAGAGCGTTGCCGATTGTAGATCAACTTGGCAAGCCCTTCACATTAGAGGCGAGGACTGTAATGTCTGTCTATCGCATTGCGGGACTTATGCTGTAACACCCTCTTGTGCGGGGTCTGCCGATCAGGTAGAGTTCCCTCGGCCGGATCACGAAGACAGCTTACAGTAATTGAACGAGCATCTCGGGTAAACGCGCTCCCCTCAGCCGCCATTCCAACGAGACTCAAATATTTGGCACAAGCACAACACTTTTCCAGTCTATCATCATTCCAAATGTCAGGGCCATCCAACGTCACTGTACTTCAGCGTAAAAATCCAGACGATGTTGTCATCACTATGGCAATACGATCACCGCTGTGTAAGGCAAAGAAGGGAGGGTTTAGAGACATGCGGTGAGTTCCTATCTTTCTTTTCTGCAGAATCGATGTTCATGTGGCCGTATTTATTTAGGAGTGATGAACTTTTAGCTGAAATGTTCAGAGTAAGTTCTGTCTTGATAACTACCTCGACATGCAAGAGGGTTATATCATTTCTCAGCAAGCGGTCAAACATAGCGGGATCGACCCCGCAATTATTGAGGATATCTGCGTTGGCACAGTACTCGCGAA
The DNA here is from genome assembly GCA_003316565.1 of Russula foetens. Classification (NCBI taxonomy): domain Eukaryota; kingdom Fungi; phylum Basidiomycota; class Agaricomycetes; order Russulales; family Russulaceae; genus Russula; species Russula foetens. The sequence goes on along the minus strand of QFFA01008051.1, from coordinate 21,087 downwards.
GGGACCGACGTATGAGGCACGGACCGCTGCGTTGACAGCTGGAATACCCGAAAGCGTGCCCATTCAAACACTGAATCGATTCTGTTCTTCTGGTCTCCTCGCAGTTACAACTATCGCGAACGAGATTCGGGCAGGCCAAATCGACGTGGGGCTAGCTGTTGGCGTAGAGAGTATGTCATGGAAGTAAGTGACTTCAAGTTGCCAGCCCTGCCTATTGGAAGTCGTTCCGTGCCGACATTGCATCCCAGTCCAGACGTTGGCCCGGCGGGTGCCGCCGATGACATCAAGAGATGCGGCCCTGCAAGCGATGCGCTACAACCTATGGGGTGGACAAGCGAAAACGTTGCGGGCGAATTCAACATCTCACGGGAGGACATGGACGATTTCGCTGCCAAATCATTTCAGCGTGCAGAGGCTGCTGACAGAGCAGGTTACTTTGCGAAAGAGATCGTACCATTTGATTCCTATCAGAATGATCCTGCTACTGGGGCCCGTAAGAAAGTTACTGTGTCAAGGGACGATGGGATTCGCTATGGAACCACCAAGGCTACCCTTTTGAAGATCAAGTCGGCCTTCCCTCAGTGGTCTCCCTCACGAACGACAGGGGGGAACGCAAGTCAAATCACAGACGGTGCTGCTGCAGTGCTACTAATGACACGACAAAAGGCAGAAGATTTGGGGCTTCGAATCCTTGCCAAGTATGTCAACATGGCTGTCACAGGTGAGTAGACTCCGAGTCGTGATCTGACAGCCTGTCGTTCAAGACCGCATGCGCCCAGGCTTAGCGCCTCGTGTCATGGGCATTGCTCCAACTATTGCCATTCCGAAAGTCTTGGCGAAGGTTGGCCTTACAAAGGAAGATGTAGATCTCTTCGAGGTACGTGAGCCAAGAAAATCTGGACGGCTTAAACCTGATCGATGACTGTAGATCAATGAAGCTTTCGCTTCCATGTGCGTGTACTGCATGCGCAAGCTAGAACTAGACCCTGAGAAGGTCAACGTGAACGGGGGTGCCATAGCCTTTGGTCATCCTTTAGATGAGTCCTAGTTTTTGTTCTAAAATTAACCTGTAGGATTGACGTTACATTGCGCGCGATCACGAGCGACAGGCACGCGGCAGATCGTGACTGGTCTGAATGAGCTTGAGCGAAGACGTGGCAAGGTTAGTGACCATACCGAGTCTTGTTAGTTAAGAGCGGTTCTAATCTTGTGGTCTAAAGGTTCTCGTCACTTCGATGTGCGTGGGCACCGGAATGGGTGCTGCCGCAGTATTTTTGGGGGAGGCTTGAGTGACAAGCTAATAATAGTCATTCGTAATATTACATAATAAACCCGAATAGGGTGACCACGGGCACGAGGTCCCCATGGGCGTCGTTGCTGTGTATGAAAAGGACGCGCCCGCGGCATGCTGGCGTTAGCTTCTGATCCCGCGCGACCTTTTGTGTTCCCCCCTGAACCCTCCCCACTGCTTGTCTTTCCTTTTATACCATCGTTCTCTCCTTATAACTTTCTTCGTTGGCGTTATGGCCAGCTATGACACCCTCGAAAGTCGCACGCCTTATGGCTCGGGTGATCCCTACTACTCTGCCTCTACAGGCTACATAACCCCGGCCGACCCAAAGAAATCCCTTAGCAAATGGATCAAGTTTGGCGTCCCGGTCGGCATCCTTGTTCTTACTGGGGCAGTGGTCGGCGCTGTCCTCGCTACCCGCCATCATAATTCTAGTTCCAGCTCAAGTTCGTCTTCCGGAAGTCCTGCAGCAGCTAGCTCTGCTATTAGTGCCAAGAATGACGTCGGCATATTCCCCACTGCAACCGATTCTGAGTACATGGTGCCCGTATATCCCGCTACTGTGCGTTTTTACATAGCTTCTCTTTTTGCATGCTAAATTTTTTTTTTGAACTGCTTCATTTCACAGACAAACACTGCTGCTTTCTCAGCCCCCACGTTTAACCCTTCCGCTGCGGATTTGGAATGGCCTCAGGACCCTTTTCAACCCTCCAATCCAGCCCCCACATCGCTTCGATCCGATCGTCCGCGTCTTATTGCTCCCCAGTACAAATGGAACGCCCTTCCTTCCCGCATCTCAAAGGACCCCTACCTTAGCAGCTGGAACAATACCATCTTTGGTAATGCCACTGCGTACTATTCCCTACCTCCCGTCGTTTACCACATGGACGGCACCAGCGGCATCCTGGACAATGCACGTGAAATCAAGATGCGAATCAAGGCGTTCGCATATGTCGCCAGAATGACAAATGATACTAAATGGGTAGATAGAACCTGGACGGAAATTCAGGTGGGCATCTCATTGACCTCAAGAATGAATGATTTACAAGTTTCGTTACCTCAGAATGCTGCAGGCAATGGAAGCACAGCATTCGGCCCCACCACTGACAAATGGAACACAGTCCATTTCCTCGATACAGCAGAATTTTCTGCGGCCTTCGGCATTGCCTATGACTGGTTATACGATTTTTGGACCGACGACCAGAAGGCGCAGATTCGCTGGACCTTGAACCTGTACGGCCTTGGACCTGGTGTTTCTGTATTCCAGGGAGATCCCAACAATGTTGGCTGGTGGAGCAAAGGCGTCTGGGGTAACTGGAACTGCGTTTGCAATGGTGGTCTCACCATGGCAGCATTGGCCATCCTTGGCGACGACACGACAGGCAACGCCGCGGCTCTGTTAGGCTATACAATTGCCAACGCGAACCAAAACTGCGTCCTTGCTCCCACCAGTGACGGCACGCATAACGAGACCGCCAATTATTGGTACTTCGCAACCACGGGTCATGCCGAGATGTCCGCATCTCTTATCTCGGCAGCTGGATCCGATTTCGGTCTCCTCACCACGAATCCGAGCTTCAACCTCACTGGCGTTTACCACATGTATGTGTTCGGAGCGACGTCGCTGTTCAACTATGGCGACCATGGCCCAAACAAGTTCTCCACTACGGCCAACTCCATAACCTTTTATGGGTCATATTACAACAGACCCGAATTTACGTTGTTCCAGCGCGATCAAGCTGACGCAGCAGAACCCTGGAGTATGTTTTGGTATGATGCAAGCATTTCCGGTGCTTTTTGGAATGGTCTTGCGCTTGACCACGCCTTTGAGAATCCTGGAGACCAATGGACATCGATGAGAAGTACTTGGACGGATGTCAATGCATTATACGTGGCAATCAAAGCGGGGGAACTCCAGGGCCATCAGGCGCATGGTGATCTCGATTGTGGTGACTTTGTCCTCGATGCCCTGGGCCATCGCTGGGCTGGCGAGCTTGGTTCTGGCGACTACCTTGCCGCTGGTTATTTTGCGAGCGAAGAACAAGGCTCGGCTCGGTGGTTGTACTACAGGAAGCGGACAGAGGGTCAAAACACCATTTTGGTGAACCAGCAGAATCAGGATGTCACCGCACAACCCAAGATGACTTATGATTCGTCTGGCACGGTGCAAGGGTCGAGTACGGTATTCAAGGCGCCCAGTGATTCGACTGCTTATGTTGTTTATGATCTGACAACTGCTTATTTCAACGTGTGAGTATGGTTCCTATTACCGAACCTCGAGGCATTTGACAAGGTTTGTCTAGAACGTCGTTCTCACGCGGGCTTCGACTTGTGAATGGAAGGCAGCAAGTACTGTTACAAGATGATATTGACGCGAGTGGGGGCATTATGTGGCGTATGCACACTAATGCTACAGTCAGCGTAGACTCAGGTGGAACGTCGGCGACGTTGACGCTGGAGGGTCAGACGTTAAAGGTTGCTATGTTGAACCCACCTTCGGGTGCGCAATTCACGACGTTAGGCGCGGTGCGATTATCGGGGGATCCGGCGCTGCCAGCGGGGCAGGTGGACCAGCCAAACCCGGGTGTGACGGTGTTGATAATCACTCTCCCTGCTGGAGTGTATAGTTTGCAGGTCTTGTTCAGCCCCCAGTGGCCCGGGCTACAGCCGAGCGACTATGTGACGCCGAAGTCGGTGCCGCTTGGCAGCTGGTCGCTCACGAGTCACAATTAGGGGAGAGGACTGGTGGTAACTTGCACATTTACACACGATGACATTGGACAAGGACAAGGACAGAACAGCAGCAGACAGATTCTTTACTCGACTTGTGATGACCTATATTAGGACAATATTCTTTTTTTTTTTACTTAGCTAAATCCTTGACGACGGTTAATTTAAATGAGAGACAGATAGCGATGCCCGTAGTGACAAGCGACAGTTGTGTTCCCACCCCTCGCCTTTACCGTTCCTTCTCTTCTCAGCCTCGACCTTTTTTTCCTTTCTCCTTTCCTCCCCACCACCTCTCTCGTCCCTCACTCGGCTGGTCCATCCACGGTTCTGACCCTCCATGTCCGTCCATCTCAATCGCAAGCTTGCCATCACACTCCTTTTCTCCCTCGCCCTTCTTTTAGCCTTAGCTCGCCCGTCTTCTGCCAATGCCATTTCTCCCGACTCTCCCAGTCGTCGTGGTCAGCACAACCTCCATCGCATGATCAAGAGACGAGTGGCAAACCCCGCCATCGCCCGTCAAATACCCGGCGACGTGGTTGTTGGTGCTGGCGCAAATCCTCCTCAAGACAGTTCCTCTCCCTCGACCCCCTCAAGTACACCTTCCTCCCCTTCTCCTTCGGTCGATCAACAGTCCTCGGTTGCAGTTGCACCTTCCTCCAGTTCATCACCCTCTGCGGTGGCGTCAAGTTCTGCTGTGAGTCATTTTCCATTCACATGGATATTTTCAGGAATACTCATCACCTTGAACAGGTCAAATCGTCGTCGTCCAGTCCGAGCCCTAGCTCGTCAACCTCTACCAGCTCTACCGCCCCTGCTGCAACTCCTACCTCTACGTCCTCCTCCAATGTGCCCGCCCCGTCTACCTCGGATACTCTGACACCGACGACGCAGAAAGATACCCCGTCGACCACCGCCAAAGGTCAAACTGTCTCGATTCAGTCGGTCACATTCACGAGCCATATCGCGGCGGCTTCGACCCCTGCTGCAAACAATTCTCAATTGGGTGCATCCAGCCTCTCTCACACCACCATCACCATCCTCATCGTACTCGCCGCGTCCATCGGTGGCTGCGCCATCATCTGGACCATCATTCGCAAATGGAAGTTCCGTCCCTCCGCTCAATTTGAGGATCGCCTCGAGCCCGTCGACTGGCAACCCACAGAACACGACAGCGGCCTCCCCAGTCACCGTAGGATGACCTCCAATGCATCTTCGTTCCACTCTGCGGGTCACGACAACTTGGGCGTCTCCCGGAGCAACAGCGGCGGCGCATACAATGCTGGTCGCAGCCTTTCCCCTCTGCCTGACCATGACTTTACCGCTGGCGCCGCGACCCTTGCGCCCGGTGGTGGTTACGCTGACCTCGCTCGTGGCCCCAGCCCCCAGCCTCAGATGCAGGAGGCTCTTCACCGTGGTCCCAGCGTCAATCGAGGCTTCGGTGATTACCCGGCCCCCGCTCATCAATACCAAGGTGGCCAGGAGGCTTTCAACTACGGCAATGCCGACCCTAGATACTGAGTGAACCGACCGTGATGATGAATTGCAACGTCAGCCATCAAAGGACCTGCCCCCTATTTCCTCATCGGTCGAAGTCACACAGAACGGACCCTCATCCCTGTCTTACGAGCCGTAGAACGTCCTCCTTCCCTTACTTTCTTCATTCCGCTGATTTTTTTTTCTGGCCTTCGATTTTGCAACGCGAGTGTAAGCAGCGTGATTGACGGTCGCAAAAATGGTTTGTTCATGCACCGTCGTACGTAGGCGTACTTGCGTAGTAATTTTTTTGTCTTGTATATCACGCGTACATATCTCATTTTTCAATTCGTGGTTTTCTTTCTCTCCCTCTCGTCAATGTGGACGTCTTTCGATGCATTTTGTTTCGAATGACTGGCGGAAAAAACACGTCCACCGATTGTCATACGAGAGAGATACTCATCGAAGATGGTAATACATCACACCCACCAAGGGAACTAGCGAAAGCACATATACCCATCCCCATGACCATGTTTGTGTGCTCCTTGTCCCCCCTCCCCTTTGCCTGTCCCGCGAAGATATACCCGGGTCCGACGAGTCGATGATATTTGTCCGCTCAAATAATGCCTCCAGGCCCGTCGTCGCGTCCGTTGCCCTCCGAGCGGGCAAAGGGCCGCGTGGGGCCAGCTCGGGTCGCACAGGGGACGCAGTCGGCATCCAATCCATCGCGTCATCGTCAGCGTCGTCCCGGTCCTGTGGACGCGTTTCTGCGTTGCGCGGTTGCGACGCGGGCATAAGGGAGGATGTCGACGATGCCTGTTGCGACGGCGGTGGCGACGGGTGTGAAAAAGTGGCCTGCCTGAGAGAGGGGTGGCCGAAGACGGGTCCCGACGCGTGCCACGTGCGTAGGGGGATTGGTGCGGAGGAGAGGGAGAGGCTGTCGAGTAGTGTGGGGGGGTCGAGGTTGTAGCCGCGAGGGTGTGACGTGGATGATGTCTTTGCATTCGTCGCGTTGTTGGTCGTTGTGGAGTTGGGAGGGGGAGTGTGAGAGGGGCGCGAGGAGGCGCTCGTGGTTGGGGTGCTGGCGCGGGAGGTGGAGGAGTCTATCAGGCGCACGGCTGGCGCCCGATGAAGGCGAAGGGTGAGGAAGGAGTAAATGAATATCTGGTGGGCGTCACATCAGATATTGGAATGGGGAGAGAAGCCGGGTGGTCTTTGCTTACGAATACTTCGAAGCACAGAACGAAGGCAAAGTAGATGCGACTGCCGACCGAAGCGGGACGGGAGTGCAAGGACAAGAAGTCCAAGGAAGGACGATACCAGGGCAGCGCAATCAAACTTGTCGTGAGCATTCTCCCCGCCCACGCTGCGGCCTGTAATATCTATGGGACGATGTGGAATGAGCAGATGCGCGGCAAGTTTCCTGTAACAGAAAGAAATGGATTTACAATGTATCGTTCTCTGCCACGCATGCGTACTTTCCGGCCCTGGAGCTCTGCTCTCCGAAAATGTGCATAGGTGGGCAACCAAGCCGTCCAGAGTATGGAGAGGAGGGTCAGAATTGGGAGTGATGGAACAAGTGAGCCCCATTCGGGTAACCTCAAACGACCCATGGTACCTGGGGTCCACGATGGGAAAGTCAACACGAGCAGAGCAGAAAAACTAAACGCGCAGAGGACGCACCGGCCACATCAGCAGATACAGCCATGAACAGGGTAGCCACCCATAAAGCGCCGCGCGCGGTCCACCATCGCAACTCGCGGGACAGCTTGTGCCGATCCATGCTGGACAGCGTAACCTGCTGTCGTCGCGTATCTTTCCTTCTACTCTCGTTCAGCCACGATCCGAGCGCGTTCGAACGCGCCATGTCGTCTTTTTTTCGTATCTCCTCTTCGACGAGGGGGGCACACCTCTCGCAGACGAGCGGGTAGCGCGCGTAGATGGAAGCTTTGTAGGCCGCGAAGCCTGCGAGGCGAGGTGCATAATCGGGATCCTGCGGAACAAACGATACGGGACGCAGATGGTAAGAGCTTCTACAGCTTGTAAGACTGCGTACGGGCAGGGGGGGCGCACGTCATCGGAAGGCGGCAGATAGCTCGATAGTAGGCTGTTGACGAGCCTCTGGTTTGACTGGCAGACAGAGCAGAACGGTGCGTTCCCAAAGGTGCTGAGGAGGCGATCTTTCCGTGGGGACGCTACAGGTGCAGAGCTCAGAGGCCTATATACGGGAAGGAGAGGATAAGACAGGGAAGACGCACCTCGCCGAGCGAACGATCTACGGTTCAAGGACTCATCGTGCATGGCAGGATCATTGGAAAGGATGTCGCCGTTCGCGTCGTAGTGGTTCCAGCAGGCGCAATGAGGGCAAAGAAAGGAGAGTGGCTGAGGTGGTGGGGGTGAGATGGACGTCTGGCAGAAGAAACATAGAGTGCGGGCTGGTCGACGTAAAAGAGTACCCATCGTTGGTGGTTGGCAAGAAGGTAACACGACACACGACCACCACAATCCTGAGCTCATCTCGGGCCGATGTCACTCGCACCCACACCGTCAGCTGCGCGCGGAGATCTCACCATACAGCCTCCCTTCTTCACATCTTCGCTCTTTGTAAACACCTGTCGTACGGACATAGACAGGCTCACCGATTTATTCGTTCAAGAGTATGCGCGCGATGCCACGGCGCCATTTGCTCTGTTCAAGGATATATGGCAAGAGCAAGGATGGACCTATATGCACCTCAAAGTCTTCGATGGTCGTACACGCCATACATTCTTAACCGTCGTATGTAGACTCTTCATCGGTGCGTAATTTTCATGTTCTCATGAATGCGTTGATAAATATAGTCACTGATTCAGAACGTTTTGCGGAACACGTCGAGCCCATACGCAGATGTGTCGCCCTTTTTGGATTATATACCTTCTATTGTACACAACCACGAGACACTCAAATACCGCTCTACTCTATAACGCACGTTGATATTGCCATTGGTGGGTGCCGTTCTACCTTGGTTGGGCTCGGTGACTTGACAATTCCACGTTAACAGATCAGTATGAATTACTCCTCGAAACGCCAAAGGCAGTTTCGCCAATTCTAGCCCCTTATGCTTCCCAGGTCCTGTCCGCATTAATCAACGCGAAAACATTCTATGTGTTACCGGCATCTGGACTGGGATCATATAATCCTCGTGGACTCCCGCGTGAGGTGTATATTGAAGATGTGGATGAGACAAGCCAAAGAAATACACAGGCCCTTCCATTGGAATCGGAACTCGACCCTTCGGTGCTTGGCTTACAGGAAGTTACGACGATGCCGACAAGGGTACCAAAAAAGAAGGGGCGACCGTCGAAGCGTGACATGACGAAACGGGCGAAAGAAGCTATCACCGGACTCGATCGATGGCTAGACCGGACAGACTCTGTGAGTCGGGTGGCGAGTGGGATTGGGACTGCAGCTGGACCGAGGAGCGCGCGAGGTGACACACTGCTCTCTCATGCGCCAACTGTGTCAAGAGCAAACTATCGGGCGCAAAAGGCGCATGTGCTAGGCGCTTTGCTGGTGAGGGAAGGCGGCGAAGGGGTGGAGGCATTGGAACGAGCAAACATGGCGGTGCTAGCCCGGCTGAAGAAGATCGATGCGATGGCGGCCGAGAAAGGCATGGAGGTGGGTGGAGAAGGCGGGGAGTTGACAGGGCTGGGACGTGTTGAACGAGCGGCGGGGGAATTACGGGGAGGTGGCAAGGGCGGTATCTTGGGTTTGAGCGAAGGCGCTGGCGCTGGTGCGGGCAAAGATGCAGCGATGCGGCAACGCATACGTAGTTGAAAATGACGTTACATAATCGAGTAACGACCCTCCCTCAATTAATCTTCCTTCCTCCCAACCGCGAGCTCGCGGCTCTCAACTCGTCCCCTCTTTTCTTCCATCTCCCCTCCCTTGTATCACTACCACAATTCCTCGACCCTTCCCTCTTTTCCGCCATGTCCAGACGGCCCTCTAAGCACTATGTCGCCAACCTGGAAGCTTCCTCCACAACAAATCTTCTTCCGTCACGACGACCGAGCGTGCAGGCCGCGCTCTTACGGGGCCCAACACCTCGCACACCCCTCAGTACCTCTTCCCTTGTCAGTGTCTCTTATCCCGTATGACTTGCGGTTCATTTATCTCACATATCCTTAGCATGAGTCTCCTTATCCTTCACCAATGGGTAGCAGGACCGCATTGGTGCCGTCAATATCAGAGAAAGTACGTGTACCACTATCCCTCCTGCATTACGGCCCCAAACTCATCCTTTCTGTCTTTTTCTTTTTATCTTGCTTCTAGTTTTCTTTATCTCCCGACCCTGCTTCCTGGGGTTCCGATCTTTCTCCTAATCACCACGAACCCGATGACTACCTTCACAACCCCGACCCTAAACGTGACAGAAAGAATGACAGGGGTGGCTCGATATTTACGTATCGCGGCCTCACAAATCTTGGCTGTTTGACGGTTCTGGTCCTTCTTTTACTTGCTCTATTGTTCGTCTTCCTGCCTTGAAGTCAACTCCATACCTACCAGCTCATCTCTACCCTCTCAACAGTGCCGGCTATCCAGTAATTACCTTTTTCACAAAGCATCCCCTTTCCCGGCAAGGTGGATTCAACTTCGGGGGAACCAACAGTTCTGGACAAGTCGGGATAATCATCTGGTTCTTTCAGATCTTGCGCTGACTTGTTTACCCGTCTTGCAGGTACCTCAGGTCATTGGCAGCCGTCTTCTCATCGACGCAGACACCCCCCAGGATGCTTGGACCATCGCCTCCTTCCACGACCCGACTCAGGAACTTCAGCTGATATTTTCTGACGAGTTCAATCTCCCAAATCGCACCTTCTACCCTGGTGACGACCCATATTTCGAGGCTGTCGACCTTCATTACTGGCAAACAGGCAACCTCGAGTGGTACGACCCCTTGGCGATCATTACCAAAGACGGTGCTCTCGAGATCACTCTCAGTGAAAGGGAGAGTCACAACTTGAATTACACGGGTGGTATGCTGTCGTCATGGAACAAGTTTTGTTTCACAGGCGGCCTCATTCTTGCCAATGTCTCCTTACCTGGATCGAGTGATGCGGTAGGCTTGTGGCCTGCTATCTGGACCCTGGGGAACCTTGGCCGCGCCGGATATGGTGCTTCCCTCGACGGCTTGGTACGTATCCCTGACTCCGTCTAATTGATCAGTGTTGAACATATTGCGATAGTGGCCGTATTCATACGATTCATGCGATGTCGGGACTCTTGCTAATCAGAGCCTGAACGGCCAGCCAGTGGCGGCGATGGGCAATGGAGACCCATACCATGGCTATGCGCTCTCTTATCTCGAGGGTCAACGGTTATCTCGCTGTACATGTCCAGGTGAATCGCATCCTGGACCTATGCACCCCGACGGGACATTTGTTGGGAGGTCTGCACCAGAGATCGACATCTTCGAGGCGACTGTACGTATGAGAGCGAGTTATCTCTGATTCTGAATTTGACTCAGCTCTCTTTCAGGGTACAAAGGACCCAATTACCGGTGTTACGACTGGTCAGGTCTCCCAATCCTGTCAATTTGCCGTGCGTTTGTCCACATACTTGTGATCCTTACAGCTTACACGCCATCTCTTTAGCCATTCAACTTTAACTATACTTACATGACCAATTACACCAACATTTATAACACCAGTGTCACGGAGCTGAATCCGTACATGGGTGGTGTGTACCAGCAAGCTGTTTCTGCCCTTACGACCACCGACCCAACGGCATACGAGCGGAGTGGAGGTGGTTTCTCCATTTATGGTTTTGAATATAAACCTGGAATTGGTGATGCTGTATGTCGTCTCTTACATCCCATTCCCATCTGACTGAGTTTGGCAGTATGTCACCTGGATATCAGACAATGTGCCAAGTTGGACCTTGCTAAGCGCTGGCATGGGACCTGATCCAAAAGTCGAGATCAGCCAGCGGCCTATCCCGCAAGAACCAATGGTATGTAGACTTTGACCCGATGTATCACCCTTACTGAAATGTATACAGTACATTCTCGCCAATCTAGGAATATCACCGCAATTCGGCTTCATAGACTTTACTCGTTTAACATTCCCAGCCACTATGCGAATTGATTATATCCGCATTTACCAACTTAAGGACCAAATCAATTATGGGTGTGATCCAGAGGGTTTCCCGACGGAGGCGTACATCAAGACGTTAGTTGCGCTATTTATTATTGAGTATATACTCGTGGCTGACGTATCCCCGATGAAGTTATCCCGAGGCGTACAGCAACCCCAATTTGACAACCTGGAACAATGATTTCAAACAGCCGCTCCCGAAAAACAATCTCACTTCTCAGTGTTAGCTAGTGTACGAGGACATTCGTGCCGCTTTGTTGCAGATAACTATGTCACACAAGATCTTGCGGACCGCACTACGGTTGTGATCCTTCTCCAGATCTTGTTCACCGCGCTCTTCACTCGCTAGAAGAGCTGGATGCTCATTAATGTGCGCTGGCTTTGATTACATACATTCTTCACTTCAAAACTGTCACGTTTGGACTTTTCGCTCTGTGTATACCCTACCTGCTTTAACGACTAGCTTAGCCTCACATTTTCGCAATTTGTGCATGAGCCTAAGCTCGTGTTTTCTATCCTTATTCGTTCATCCCGGGACATTCTTGATACACAGCAAATATCCACCCCGTACATTCAGCCATGATTTGATGTGGTTCTAGGAGTGTTTTGTATTGCCGTATTGCCAAGAGCACCTTTGGTGATAATAGACAATTATCTCATAAAAAACAGTTATCTTTGGCCAACCTGCAGTGCATGCTCGCTCCAAACTGTAGTACAATAAATTGTATATAGCACTAGTCTTGCTCAAAGTGGTACCGAAATAGAAACGCATGCGAGGTGATGGCACTTAAGATGCTTTCCCTGTGTACTGTATATGTAATAAGTGCACTACGCGTAGTAATGGTGCTGATGACTGCTCTCCATAATCCACCCGCCTTCCAGGTGATTTTTTGCTTCCCTATGAATACTATGGAGGAGGCCGTTGCAGTGCTTCCAGCCTTGCCAATGTTCGCTCAAGCGTGATGATGCCTCCCGTGGTCAACCGTGGCACAGCCGGTTCCCTGTCGCGATCACCAGCGCCAGAGGCAGAGGCGGCGGCGGCGGCGGCAGAAGCAGCAGCAGCAGCCGACGACGGTTCCTGCGGCGTTTCTCCGCGGCTCTTCTCGACCAAAGCGCGGGCGTCGCAGAGCACTTTGGCGAGCCGGCCGTGCTTGTGGTACAGCCAGTCGATTTCCGACTCTAGCGAGCCGAGTGGGATTTCGAGCGCGCGTCGCACAAACCCGCGCGAGAGGACGTACGCCTTTTCGTTGTACAGCCGGCTGTTGATGATCCCCTCCTCGGTCCCACGGAGTTTGTCGTATGCGGGTTCACAGAACCAACTTTACCCGGAGCACCCGCGGATCGAGTCAGAGAGAAGACGTTTGAGCAGGCAAGTAAATTGGGTATACGTACGGTTCTTTCACTAATACGAGACCTTGGATGGAAACCAGGGCTTGAAGTAGCGATGATCGCGATGGACTCCACGATTCGCTTCTGTCTCCTGCCCATGTGCCAAGAATAGATAAACAGACTTTGCCTTCTTCGTACAGGTTCCTAAAGCAACAAGCGTTAAATGCAACGCCTGGAGACGTAAGGCAACGGTACCTACGGATTGACTAGAATGTCACGTGATACAGATGTCAGTAGTCAGTCAGAGGAACAACTCATCACGCACCACGACCGTTTCCGTTGGTCCAGCTGAGGAAGTGAGCTATTGGAGGACTTTGTGGAAAGTCCGAGTCCAACATCCAATCAATGACAAACGGCGCATCTTCATATGGTGTGTTTTCTGGGCCGATAATGAGGGAACGAAGCAGGTCCGCCCTGTCTTCATAAGCTCGTACGACGATGGATTCTGTCTCTAATCTTAAGCAAAGTGTCCCAAGAAGGGTGGGTAATGACTGACCTGGCAAACTACTCGACAAGGCACGATACTCTTTTTGTAACCTCGTTAAGAAATTGCGAGAAGGTTGAGATGGTGTAGAGTTGAAGAATGCATGATCGTAAGGTGCTTCAGGAAGAATTTCGAAGCGCTTCCAGTGGGAGTCTCGGTCCTCGTCAACCCCACTTACGACGGTCCCATCAACAAACGTATCCTCTTTCTCAGTAGCATCTCTGGGTACGTCAGGAGACGACGACCGTAAAGTGGACGACGGAACTTGTGAGACCGATGCCGAGTCCTGTTGATCTGGGGGAATCGCTGTCATCGTTGGGACGATATGGTCCCACCCACTTGCGTTGACCTTGTTGTACGGGGCATATACGTCCTCCATCTGTGCATCGCCCTCGACTTCCATCACGTAATCGTCTTCTTCATCAGTCTCCTCCCATTCGTCGTTGTCATCACCGTTGGATTGCGTTTGCCAGTTTCCGTCTTCATCCATCGCCCATACCTCGGTATCGCGGTCGTGGTCGTGGTCGTTCTCTGGGTCGTCTTGCGCGGAGCCTTCACCCCAGAGGTCCTCTAGCTGCTCTAAGGTATCATACAATCGCGTGAGGCGTTCCAAGGGATACTTCCCAACCACGCCGTTTGGCAAGGTAACTTCCACACTGCCATCCAGTCCTAGCTATTTCTGTCAGTCAGTTTTAGGATCTTGCAATTAAAGAGGTGTGAAACATACGTTAGAAACTTCTCCGAACCAACTCAATGATGTGTCGTCTGGACCCGGCTTGCGAATTTTACCCTCGATAATATGATCTTGCTCGCGCCTGTGAGCGATATCCATCCCAATGTCCGCCATGGCCTTGCGCCATCCTCCATAGTGGCCGTCGGGGTGCACCACGGGCAACTCTCGTACCCAAGGCTCAACCTCACCTATCCGAGGCACCTTTGGCTTCTCCAAGCCATTAGTAGTGCCTTCGCGGTGGATGAAGACGAAATCACCCCGTCGAACACCTAGACCGTCGAATGTGGTGGGTGCCACAGCTGACCAGTCGTTCGTTCCATGAGGGTCGAGCTCAAGTACGGACGCGAGTTCGATCACGCTAGTATCACTGAATCGGATGGTAGCCGTTCTGTCCACTGCGTTAACGCTCTGTACTACAGCGACACGTTTTTCGTCTTCGCCTTTCCAAAGGACGTGATCGCCAGGCCTTACGAAGGGATCAGTCAGCGCAAACGGGAGACGGCTGTGTCTCACTACTCACCAACAGTCGTATTCATCAGGATTTAAATAAGGAATCAACTTGGTCGTTGGCATAGTTTCTGTTGAACCATCCTGCCAAAGGACTTCCACCGTGGTTTGCGTCTCTCGCACGACATAAACACGGACTTCGATGACGCCATACGGCTCCCCTTCCTTGCCATGCCGGGTGGAAGGAAGATTTGCGGCATCCTTTAGAATAACCTTATCTCCGACACGCATCATCCATTCTGCTCTGCTGCGTACTAACTTCAGTTTGGCAAGGTTTTCCCCAGACCAAAAACGTCCTGGGCGGGAAACGCTTTGTGCAACCTCAGCCGGTAACTGATACTAACTTGAGAAAATCACGAGCAGACGAAGGACAGAAAAGCTCACCGATTGATTGATGGCCAGCCATGAGATGGCCAGAACGCTATGTTTAACGTCTACTACTGTATCGGTATGACCACTTCGGAGCGGTCGTGAAAAGAGCCCAAACAAATTACCGACACTTGCGGGTGGAGGGATGATATCCTAAACAGGACGTGACGACCATCTCCAGTATTAACAACGAAGGCAACTTACGCTGCCCTTCTCTCCAACGGTCAAACGAGAACTTAGTTCCGGCAGTCGCACTAGCTGTCCGTTGGAAACATCCACGACAGCTTCATCAAAGAGCTTGTATGGATTAGGATGATGTTATACTAGGATGTGGACAAGCGATCTTACCTCGACAACCTGATGAAGTGTAAGCGCGCGGTGGAGGCTTCGCAGCAAGACGAGGGGCGCACCTGGCCAATCCAATTGTCATAAGCCACATAGTCTCCAATATCAACGTCCGCCGGAGTCTCAATGTCATTCATGCTTTTCCAATCGGGAACGGGCCCACCACTAATGGCGTGTTCGAGACGGCCTTTGACGTCGACACTGGTAATCACTCCGGAGCGCACATCGTCAATACTCCGCTTGCACAAATCTCCCGGCTGAAACATGCGATCTACAAGAGTAAATTCTGACTCTGGCAAAATTTCGCGGACGCCATTGGGAAAGAAGGACACCCCGACTTCTCCCTTCTCAAGCGGTCTCATCAGTGGGTCATGCTGGTCTTGCGGCGGTGGCGTGTCATCAGAGTCGTGCCAGCATCTCTACAAGACCATGGGGATAAGCCAAAGGTAAGGGCAGTTGAATGAAGGAGAAACTTCGCCACGCACCAAAACAATACCGTAAGAGTGAGAATTATTGCGTTGTACGATATCTTCTTGGTAGAACTTGAAGGGATGAAGGTGAGCGCAAGTGAAAGAGATTGTAAGAATATAAAGGAGGACCTTTGTGGGTATCTTGACGTTTCCATTTGGTGTCATGACCGACAGGCTAGTTTGGTTTGAGGAAGAGCAAGGGGAATGAGTGAGCGAGTGTCTTTCCTGCTCGTCTCTGCCCTTGCGTGACGTGCCGTAGCCGGACCCCGATCACTTCTATGGTTAAAGAGGGAGGGGGATAAGATAAGATTCATTACAACCAACCAGACTTGCTGCTAACTAACACCATCGATCACTTGCCATGCCCTGGACAGTACTCCCAGTCGAGTTGATCCTGCGCATTCTAGATGCTCTCGACCCACAAGCACTCGTCAGCTGCAGAAGGGTAATGTTTATTGCGCTTGCCCGTTTCCTTGATAATAACCATAACAATCTAGCTATGTCGCCTTTTTAAATCGCTCATCGATGAGACAATATCTCTCCGGTATCGTATCGAGCTCTACACGTCCGGAATGGTAGATGGCCCGCCTGGTCGACTGAGCACATCCGATCGTCTGGGCTTACTGAGAAGCTACAATGCTTCTTGGAAAAATTTAGATTGGAACGCGCACACATGTCTCCCTGTACCGCTGGAAGGAAGGCTTTGGGAGCTCTACGGCAATGTTTGGGCACATAGCATAGGAAGCCAAACCATCGAACTCGTACAACTGCCATCTCGTCTCCGCGGCATTCCTTTGCGTCAGTGGACACTCAATCTAGCCTTTGCTCCGCGGGACTTTGGTATGGATCCTGCCCAGGACCTGCTCGTGACGGTTGAGAGGGTTACAAAGTGCGTCTGGTCGACTCTCGGGGTGGGCCACTACTTACATCTTATCAAGTGCCCATCTCCTATGCCGAGTCCGGTTACTCACTCTATCCTCTGGTGAAACACACCCTCTGGCACAGGACAGACCAACCCTTGAATATACCAGGACCGTTCCCGATAACCCCCACATCCACTGGACATATTCGATCCGGGTCTGCGGGGACTTCCTTGGAATATTGTTCATAAACGACGACATTGACGACGACGAGGACGGCAATGAGTTGGTGGTCTGGAATTGGAAAACGGGTGCCAGTCATCTGGTAAGTGAACATTTGTGCCTCCTGTTGTACTTAGCTCATAGTGTTTCTTACTCCTCAGAATCTAACGTTGGTCGAAATACTATCCTTCACTTTCATCGGCGAAGAGTTCGTTTTGGTCGCAGCATCAGCATTTGATACTTTGGACGATAAGCGACCTGCATTGCTCCTTTATAACTTCAAGCAAGCTCCAGGCAACGTAGAGCCCCCCGACGCTTACCTTCTACGTTTCTTATTCCAACCCCCACTTCTTTCCCGGGTCCCCTCTGCCATCTATCTCACTTCAGATCCATCGCCGGATTGGTCATCGAGTTCTGGCTTGCAGGTACCATTCCAAGTTCCTTGTGACGAACGATTAATTGCATTCAATCTACATCGCTTCCATCGCGGAGATTCTGGCAACGAGACCTTCTTGATCCCAGCCAGGACACTTCTCGAGCATGTCGGTGACATTACGACCTGGGGAGAAAAACGCGACATCGAGTGGGAAGAATGGGGTTCGTCGTACGCTGAATACGTTTGCCGTCATGGCCAATGGCCAACGTTCTCGTGCTTCGTGTTTGGGATGCGTCATGTCCTTCCCATGGCCGAATTTCGCGACGACAGGTGGGTGATGATCGTCCGTGATCTTTGTCCGAGGCGATGCATGAGTGCACGCGAAGAGGAACGCAACGAGAGCAATGCACTTCACCAGGCGCTGGGTTGGGAGGGTCAATATCCGCGTTCGATCGTGAAGCGTGTACCTCTTCCGACAAGCATCAGAAAGTCGTCCAAAGTAAATCTCATGATCAGTGAAGATGGTATCATAGTACTCGAGGTTCGTCTCACGTTAGTTTGTATCTTCATGGCGGCACGACTAATGCTGTTGGGTGGTAGGCCCGGGCTGACGAAACTAAGAAGCTGATTCATTTGCTCACATTCTGACTGACTACCTACCACTACTGTAGTGTTGATGACAGCTCTATGGCGGTTCTCCTTACAGAGGTATTTCCGCGTGCCCCGGGGTTAATAGTAGGGGGGGCAGTGTATTTCCATTGTAACTTACCAGTCAGTTGGGCGTGAGATGAACAAAATTTTCGGCGCTCATATATCTCGCATTTCGTCGGTTTTGTGTAGGAGGCGCTGCAATTTGTGAGGTCAACAACTCCATCCGTCCGTCTACTCCATCCACCCATCCATGACCTTTCCGTGTATAAATACGTGGCCCCTTCTCACCCCCCTCCTTCCTCATCTTGCCCCGCATGTTCAAACTCGCCTCACATAAATTGCTATCTACCACTGCCAAGTCACATTCAACTCAGTCATTCAGCGCCTTCTATGCCGTCAGTGTTCCCCCACCCCACTCTTCCCCTCCTTTTCTCTTCAACGTTGTTTTGTAGTCTCACATTACTATCCTTACGACCCATAGACCGTAAGAGGTTACCGTCATGAACCAGAGCGCTCGGAAGATGTTGATATTTCTTCTGATAATGTGCGTCCGACATGGCCGCCTGTGGTGAAAATTTACTGATCCTCGTGGCCGCAGGACTTCATTGTGTCCATCCTTCGTGCAAACCCCTCTGCAAGGGATGCAAAGTCCTATCTGGCTTCTTTCGGTTCTAGACCTCGCCTGGTCCCTATGCCAGTTCACCCTCACCCTCCTCCATTGCTCGACCACCGACTCGTTCGCGATGAACAACCTACGGTGGAAGAGCCCAAGCCCAGTCCAATTGTGACGTCCATCCTCGACCCTGTACACCACAGAACTGCGCTCGTTAAAATACAAGGCCCATTCACGGATCGTCAATTAGACAGTATTGCACGGGGCATGGTTTATCTACACAAACTCGGCCTCGTCAGCGTCATCGTCGTCGAGCAGGACCGGGTCGCTCGTGGCGAGGGAGGTGAACGTCAGGTCATAACAGAGGAGACTATGCGCGTAGTGGAAGCTCTCGAAAAGCAAGGGGCAAAAACGCGTCCCGTGCTCGGTGCTGTCGTTCGCCTCGGGCCCATACCTGATCAAGATGCCACCACCAACCCGTTAAAGCCACCGATCCCCGAGGCGCACACGTTCCCGTCTGACCTTGCCCCTATACGATCTGCACTGCGTGCCGGGGAGATACCAGTCCTTTCTCCGTTAGCGCTGGATTCGTCCTGCCGCTCGACCAGAGTAGATGCCAACGACGTGATTGCCGCCCTAGCACGCGGCATGGTGGAAGCCGCCGAGCTCGACCGTAGCCAAAAGCCGGACGAAACAATAAAGCCTCCGGAGATGGATGTTGATTTGACACCAATGCGTTTAATGATCATCAGTAGGGAAAGCGGCGTACCTTCATATGCCCGGTCTGGCCTCCCTCATCTGCTTATCAATTTGGATGCCGAGTACAAGTACATCCATGACACTTTCCAGCCTTCGTGGAAGGCCACCCATCCGACCGCGCTCTCAAATCTCGCCTTGTCGCATACATGTCTTGCCTATATGCCACCCTCTTCCTCGGCGATCATGGTAAATCACCGGGCGCCAAGTTCACTAATTGGAAACTTAATCACGAACAAACCAGCCGTAAGCTCCAGTCTTCCCCATGCGTTACTCCAAGGAAATCGGAGTCTTACGTCCAACACTCCCACGTTGCTACGCCGCGGTCTCAGCATAGAGGTTGTTCGTGATTGTGGCAATATCAACAAGGTGAAAATGACCCGGCTTTTGGAACAATCGTTCGGGCGGGTGCTCGATATGGACGCCTTCTATACCCGTTTGGAAAAAACCCTCGACTTTACCATTATCGCCGGTGACTATGCTGGCGCAGCCATCGTCACCAGGGAAACCTCTAGCACAAATCCGTCTGCCCCTCCGATTGTCTACCTTGACAAGTTTGCCGTTCTCCCGAGCCACCAGGGGGATGGTACGGTGGACTTTCTCTGGGTTGCGCTGCATGACGAGACGTACGGCCTTGGCTTGCCCTTCTCCGTCAACGTAAACGGTGGGAAGGAAGGTCGCGGAGAGGGGCAGGACCTCGTCTGGCGCAGCCGCTCCAACAACCCGATCAACAAGTGGTACTTCGAGCGCAGTTCGGGTCACGTGCGGATGGGCGACTGGGTCCTTTTCTGGTGCGACGCCGAAAAGCGCCTGAGCACGGAGGCAGGTCGACGTGCCTCCGCAGGCTTGTCTTATGTGGAAGATTGGGAACATGGGAGATTAGCCTTGTGGGAGGAAGTCGTCCCCAAGGTGCCCTCGAGTTGGAAATAATAATGCCAAGCAAACCAACCACAAAAAACACGGCGTGCATGAGAGTTTTACGCTCCTTGTCGCCTCTAGAGAGGTAGGCTATTGGCTAGAGATTGTAGCGGAAAGTAAATTATGTATTTGTCGTGTCGCACATTATACATACAGGTCGTGGTGTAGTCTCGTGTACTGGTACTCAAACCGAACGCAAATTCCACGCATAGTACTTCTAATCCTGATCAGCTTTGACGAGCTCTCCGACTTCGCGATCTCGTATTATGTGCGACCGTGGGGGCGGCGGAAGGCTGTGAGCTCGAGTTGTAGGCTTCCTTGGCCCTTTGGGGTTTCAAGGTCCCGACCCTCTTCCAAGGTTGATACGCGCAGCCCTTCACCAGAACCGAGTCCTCCAAGTCGGCGATTCCGGCTTCGATGCATTTGACAAAGCCTTCATGGGTCCATCGATCGATATTTTTTATCAGAATAAAGACTTGTACAATGTCGGCAGGGCTCCGCAGATTCCATTCGTGGGCGTGGCTGCCATCTCCATGCAGGCCTGGATATCGCGCGGATCGAACCATCTATCATACCGCGGAGGATGAGTCACGACCTTTTTTCTTCAGAAATGGACGAAAGTGGGCATAGCACGCACCGGTGGTTCTTGTTCTTTGGTGACGCACCAGTCCACGTGCGCCCTGACGGTCCCATCGGACCAGACGAGTCCAAAAATGGGCGCCTTGACGTGTAGCGAGTGGAGGTGCCGGACGGCAGCCGCGGT
>QFFA01008016.1:0-10213 GCA_003316565.1 Russula foetens | reverse complement strand
GCTTCGTCCGTCATCGATGAGCTCCGGACAAGTAGCCAATCCTCTCTAAGGGTGTTTCCTCCAGGCGAGGAGGAGTTGTCTAGATCGGACGACGAGAAAACGGTGCCCGTGCCCACTCAAGGAGGTGTCACGGTTCCTTCACAGGTAAAAAAGGGCGGCGCACAACCTGTTTTCTTCCCAGGAAGTAGCCAGGTCCCCAGGGCTCTTTCTGCGTCACCTTCTGAATCGGAAAATGAATCCAAGATGGTGTTGTCAAAGAAGACACCGACCAGGACGCCGCGTAGCGGTTCTCAGCTCAGACGACTTACAGTGCTCGCGAGCAGTGGGACACTTTTCTCCAAATCGAAAGGCGCCCAGCGACGATTCAAGAACAGACCAAGTGACGTGCCACAGCTACGGTTTGACGCCAGTGATGATGGGGAAGACGATGAGGAAAGTTCTAGCTCGAGTGATGATGCAGTGTTGAGCTCTCATATTCCCGAAGAAAGGCGTGCGGGTGCTGTTAGGAGAAGGAAGGGGCAAGGATTGTCGTCATTGAGTCGTAGTATCTTGAGCAGATAATTCACATTTACAATATACTGATGATGATGTGACGTTATCACAGTCGCGTGTGTCACGCATCTATGTCACAAATGCAAATGTCATCCAACTGTCCTGGGCTCCATCTGCTCTATCTCACTCCGTCTAACTTGTCTTCGTCATGTCAAGTATCGAACTCATCAACCCGAAAGCAGAGAGCGTCAGAAGAGCTGCTGCGCTCCAGGTATGGTCTCGCTCTCTGCCCTACGCAACAATTTGATCGCAATGTCCCGATTTTAAGGTCAATACCACAGGTGCGATGGGCTTAGCGAATGTCGTGAGAGGAAATCTAGGTGCGTAAGATGGTACATTTGATCCCTTTTTTCACCCAAAGACGCTGTTTCAGGACCACGGGGTACATTAAAGATGCTCGTAGACGGAGCAGGACAAATTAAGATGACGAAGGACGGCAAAGTTTTGCTTTCAGAGATGCAAATACAAAACCCCACCGCCGCTATGATCGCAAGAACGGCGGTCGCACAAGATGATCAAGTTGGAGATGGGACGACATCTGTAGTCTTACTCGTTGGGGAATTACTAAAGCAGGCAGATCGCTACATCTCTGAGGGCGTACACCCATCAGTCATCGCGGCAGGGTTTGACATTGCAAAAAAAGAGGCGCTTATAGTGAGGGTTCCACATAGACTGTTCCACCGATCTCGGGTGACGCGATTGTACCCCAGTTCTTGGACACGTTCAAGCAACCTTCGAGCCTAGACCGTTCAACCCTCGTCAGCCTGGCGAAGACGTCCCTCGCTACAAAACTCAATGCCGCTTTGGCGAATCAGCTTTCCGAGTCTGTGGTCGATGCCGTGATGGCTATCCGGCCGCCTCCTCCGCCTAGAGGTAAGCGATTTACCTGATGGTTTTCCGCTGTGGAAAACAATGTATCACTGGGGGCTTTCGCAGACGCCAAGGACCAGTGGCGGGAACCGATCGATCTTCACATGGTCGAAATTATGAAAATGCAGCACCGTACGGCCTTGGACACTCAGCTGATTCGTGGCCTTGTTCTGGACCATGGCGCGCGGCATCCAGACATGCCTAAGCGCGTCGAGAATGCCTACATTTTGACGCTCAACGTCAGCCTAGAGTACGAGAAGACGTGAGCCGTGCACTTCTCTTGCGCCCTCCGCAGCATTGACAGGTGGAACGATAGCGAAGTGAATTCGGGGTTCTTCTATTCTTCAGCAGAGCAACGCGAGAAACTCGTCGAGTCTGAACGTAAATTCACAGACGAGCGGGTGAAGAAGATTGTAGAACTCAAGAATTTAGTGTGTGACCAGGCGGTAGACTCCAAGGAGAAGCGGAAGGGTTTTGTTGTGATTAACCAAAAGGGAATCGATCCCCTGTCCCTCGACATCCTTGCAAAGAATGGTATCCTCGCCCTGCGCCGTGCAAAACGGCGCAACATGGAGCGGTGCGTCCTTACACTCCGGAGCTTCAGCCACGGGCGTACTGATACGTTATCTTTGGCTGTTGGCGTGTGACTCACCGCAGGCTGCAATTGATTTGCGGAGGTAGCGCACAAAATTCTGTCGAAGAGCTAACACCGGACGCCCTCGGATGGGCTGGGCTTGTATACGAACACACCCTTGGCGAAGAAAAATTCACATTCGTAGACGAAGTGAAGGACCCGAAGAGTGTGACGTTACTCATCAAGGGCCCAAACGCACACACGACACAACAGATTCAAGATGCGCTGCGCGATGGTCTGCGCGCAGTCAAGAACGCATTCGAGGACGAGGCACTCATACCTGGTGCAGGGGCTTTTGAGGTTGCGTGCGCGGCACATCTCGTCGATAATGCCAAGAAGGCTGCCAAGGGGCGCGTCAAAATGGGGGTGCAGGCCTTCGCGGACGCGCTTCTTGTGATTCCCAAGACGCTTGCCGCGAACGGCGGGTTCGATGTGCAAGATACGCTGGTCGCACTACAAGATGAGCACGCGGATGGGAATGTCGTGGGCCTCGATCTCCAGTCAGGTGAGCCATTCGACCCAATGGTCGAGGGCGTGTGGGATAACTACCGCGTCAAACGACAAATGCTGCACTCGTGGTGCGTACTGCGTCCTCTCTTTCATTTCGGCTAGCTGACACGAATCACAACTCGTGAACCCTCTGCCCCCGCCTTGTCCGGATTTCCGTAGCTCTGTGATCGCCATCAATCTGTTGTCGACGGATGAGATCTTGCGCGCCGGAAGGAGCTCACTCAAGCCAGAGGGCGAGCAATAAAATTGCGCATGGTGTGTCTCTGGGTGAGTGATCGGTATTATCACCGGTGACGGGGGGCGCATGGCGTGTAGGGCTTGCTTGGGGGGATGATGTACTGCAATCAAATTGTCTGCCTTGTGGAATGGGTCGGCGAGGGTTGTCGAAAGAAGCCAGCCATTCGGCAAGTTCGGATGCAAGTGGCTGCTGCTGTACCTCTCAGGCATGCAAGATCAGACAATCGATTTGAGATTCAGAATACCTCCCGAGGGCCAAGAATCACACACATGACCACTGACGTGTGGTACGCACCTGCCTGCAATGATGTATGTCGCCAAAGTGTTGGGAGGGGGGTACACTTTCAAATGGACATGACCTGCCTCACCCTTCCCCTTGATCCCTGGATGGATTCGTTATCCCACTTCACATCGCACCGCGAGCCCGGGAGCCAGAGCTGCGAAGGCGCATGAATATGAGACGTGCATCAGTTGGGGGGCAGGTCACCGGATGGTCGTCCACCGGTCACCAGGCCTGGCCTGGTGGAATATAGGAATAACCTCTCCGCCTCGTGCACGTATACTCGCCTTCAGGCCTCAGGCTCAAACTGGAATAGATTATTCGCTTGTGCGCTCCAACAGACTTGTAACGAACGACGAGCTAAACTCAGCATGATTAAGTTGTCAGTAAGAGAGGAGGGCACTTTGCCTTCGCGAGCCTGAACGGGATTGATTCCCTTTCGAATGTGACCACGCAGACCGAGGTGTCCCCCCCTCAATTCCGTACTCATTTAGCCCCTTCCGAAGTGTACCCTATCCCAATGACCTGCCCAGCGAGAGCGAGAGGACATACACGTGCCTGCCTTTCTGGAAAAGAGGAGGGAAACCCCCGCCGGCGCGAGCATGTAGGTAAGAAATGGGCCCAAGGCAAGGCGGGCGGGACCTCCAAATGGCGTACGTAGTCGTAAAGTGAAGTAAAAAACATGAAGTGTTGTCTCCGCGGAGAAGCGCCAGCGGAATGCATACGTCTCGAGAGTCTACAATGGAATTTCACCTTCCCGGGCGTGTTTTCCGACGAGTGTGTTCTGTTGTTTCTGATCCCATCTCGCACCACGAGGTGGGATGGATCCACCTTGATGTACGTGTTTATGTGGGAAGCAAAACATAACATACCGGAGACACTGACATTATACGTAAAAATAATGTGATCGATACATATGCGAGCATAGGCTATGCGAGGGAAAATGTGGGCCACCCTGCGTGTCCGAATGGTGCCTAATGATGATGGATGCACCACGCACCATCATCAACCATCACAATCACATGCGTGGTGGACATCCATCACGAGTGCAGAGACGGCGGGGTCTGTGGAGCCTGAGTGGATATGGGTGATGGAATGGCAGCCGAGGAATGCCGCCGAGGCTTGAAGATGAGGGCCACTACGAGCCCAAAGATGAGGAGCAAGAGAAGGAAGATGCACTTCCGCCTGCCAGTATTCTTCTGGTACCTGTCCGAGCGCATGAACCATAAAGAGAAGGAGGGAGAAAGGGATCAAACTCCAATCGTTATCAGACGGGAACACGTGAGGGAACGAACCGAGTAGCGATTTCAAGCTCCCTCACTGCGTCGTTCATGTGGACAGCCGTCTGCTCGATATTGTATTCGACACTGTCAAGGAGTGTGCCCTGGTCTATGACGAGTGATGACAAATCTTTGAAAAGCTCCGCTAGAGTGGCGATTGACTTTGCGATTTCGGTGAGCTCGCGGTCACGCGCTCGAAGATCAGGCTCGAGGAGCTGCTGGTCAACCAGCTGACTACGCGACTAGGATGTGGCGAGGGTCGGGTGAGCACATGTCCTATGGATATAGCAAAAACAGAACGGCGCCCATACCGCGGCTTCGATATCTTCATCTACGGCGGTCAAGGCGTCTGTGCCTTTGAGGGAAGTCACCCCTGAGGCGACGAGGAGATCTTGATTCTTAATCGCATGGCCTTGCAACTCTGCGGAGAGGAAGAAGTGAAGATGTTAGATGCGGACAATTGGGATGGAGCCGTTTCCCGCGGGAGACGGGGTATGGGGTGTGAAGGAGGATGGAGCACTAGGAAAAAGGAGCTCACTTTCCATATAGACGCGCTGCTTTTTGCGGAAGGTCGCGCTGAGCTCTTGCACTTTGGCGGCAAGGCCACGTTGGGTATTCTTTGCGGCGAGCGCGTGATGTTGTGCAACGTCGGGCCGAGTTGGTGGAAAGGAATGATCAGGAGGGGTGGCGACGGCGCCGATTTGCTGGATTAGGGTTTGACATCGACGGAAGTCCTGTGTGGTGAGATGGGATGGGGGGGCTGATGGATGAACATTCGGCGGAGATGAAGATAAGGTAATTTCACTTCACTTTAGTAATGTCGCTCGTCGCGGCCTCAATTTCTCGTTCCTCTGAAGATCGGTCCGCAAAGCCCGGAAGGACATGCTTTGCGTGAAGTTTATCCAAAGCAGCGACTGCGAAGGAAGGATGAACAAGGTTCAGCGGTCGGACAAACACAGCGATCAACTGACGCAGACATCTTGGGATATCGAAAATAGACGCGCACCTTTGGCTTGGGTGGCGGCAAGTATTTCCTCTACCTGTTCAACGTAGTCCACCCTGTTTTTTTATTTGTTTGTTGGCAAACGAATGGAAAATGTTCGGGGATATGAAGTTTCGGATCTTACAGACCATTTTGGGGGGAGTTCCACATCTATAGAGGTGTGGGGCGTGCCCTGGTGATTGATGAGACCCTCATTTTCGTCGCTGGGTTGATAAGAGTCTTCGTACTGGCGACTGATGCGGGAAGTGCGTGGTGCCCGTGCGCTAGAGTCACGATAGGAAATGAAGAGGAGAGTACGGGAGCGTATTGTAGGAGTGAATGTTGAGGATGATGGAGAAGAGGTGGACGAAGTCGGGAGAGAACTCATTTGTCGTTTGTCATTGACCGACGTCGCAGACCGTCAGTGAGAGGTCACACATACCCTGTCACATCATTGTCACACTGGAAAGCAGACTTCACGACTTCACATAATTCCACACTGCTTAGGACCAGCGTCGGTGAGCAGTAACGGTAACGGATTGGGGATTATTCGTTCGGGCTCCAAACGGTTACTACCCTAATCGTAGCCGGTGCCAAACACAGATGGTTATTTTCAAGTCGGCAACGAGATCCAACCGCTGCAGGGTGGTTTTGACCTCTGCACGTAGATGAGGAAAAATAACTATAAAGTCTACTGCCTCGTGTACCGTACAACTTGACAGAGGAAAAAGGGTATTGAACAAAACGGCTCCAAGACCCGCAGAAACACTTCTCCAAAAGGCAAACTCGACGGTCCAGTGACGAAGAAGGGTAATTTTACTCGGGATCCAGTCGACCAGTGGTGGCTTTTGACAGAGTTGGTCGGATGATGACCAGTTGTGTGGCGCCTAGCCTGTCCATCCACTAATTCAAACTCCGATACCTTGGATCTCATCTCTACCTTTTTTTTTTCTTCTCTAATTTTATTTTGAGAGAAAGGAAGAAACGGTCGCCTCGAGGTTGTCGTTATCAGATCGTTCCTTTCTTTTTTTTTCCTCTTCTTCTTCTGTTCGATGCGGGGGGTGCGGCAGAGGCGGGGTGGATAGGTTTGAAAGCCGCGTTCCGCACCGGGTAACAAAACGAGTGATGCCTGCCCTGCGCTTGCCTTGCTTGCCAACACACTAACTTTCGACTCCTCTCCTCTCCTTTCTCCATTCCTTATATATATTCCCTTTATAATCTCCCCTCTACCATCTAACTAGTCCATCCCCCGATCTCCCTTTCCCCACAACTCCTCTAGTTGTCCCACTCTATTTCATCTTCGTCCAACCCCTCCACATTTTTTGACTGTATTGACGACCCCGTTCACCTTCACCCCTCACCATCGCCATCACCCTTTCTTCACTATGTGTAACCTTGAGACGTACGTTACTTCCACCTCGAACTTTTCTTCGACTCGGTCCCCCGCTCACATTGTTTCTTTCCGAACACACTCAGTGAAGGCACCAAGCACGGATGTGGTGTGAGTAACCGTTCCGACATTCCTCAGACCTAATTCGTGTTCCTAACACGCACACGACGTCACAGCACTACGTTATCGTGAGTTCCGTTCCTTTTTTCCCAAACAGGACCCACGTTTGCGCGTGTTTTTTTCCTCCTGTTTTGCATTTCCGTACGGTCCGCAACCCCCACCCATCAGATGCTCACACAATCCCATCCCCGTTTCCTTTTCCCGTTTGCAGACCAAGAAGTTACGAAAGATCGATTGTGGCAATCGCTATTGTGTATGGTCCATCGCCCATCCGCAGCCCGCGCATCTCTGTCAACCGTGTTATTGTGACAAGGTACGCGACGGCGCCCACCCTTTTTCAACCTCATCTCCGTTCGCTCAATCAACCTTTCATGATCTCTCATTCGACCCCGCATTGACGCAATCCCTCCGTTCTTCTCCGGCCGCTTCCTTCATTCTTACCTCTCTCTTCTCTCCGCGTCTCATTCCCTTACCTTGCCTTTAGTTCTTCGGCCCGGACGCGAAAGAAACTGTCACTGCAAGCACGCCCGAGTACTGTCCCGACTGCCACTACTGGTACCGCGGACCGGGCCAGCAGCAGCGTCGGCGTTAACATCGTAACTTCATGTGGCACCCTATGCCCCATTTTCAGCCCTCTAATTTCATTCGTTCCCTCCATCCACGTCCACTAGTACTGTTACGACCACTCTTGTTTGTTTCTCACACACGCATACACACACACGCACGTACATGCTTGCACCCATGTAACCCACTCGCACCCGTGTGGGTACTCCATCATCACTTAGTGTATCTTCAATCAAACCCAAATATCCAGTGTAGCACCGCCCTCTTACTTAGAATCCCTCTTAGTAGTAGGTCACAAGTACACGGGCCTCTTTATTTGTTTTCTTCATTTCGCTTAGCTTCCGCCTGCCTGCAGGACGGAGTGGAGCACCGTAGCACCGTTAAATGCAAACTATTTCGGATGTAGTCATACAATACGTGAGGTGTGTTTTGAAAACTTGCGGGTGTTACGGCCATGTCCATTGATCATGATCATGAAGCAGATGCTCCATGCTCCATCATCCCCTTGACCACTATCGATATCGGATCTCCCCTAAAAAAATCCAGAGATGTTCCTATCTATACCCTTTTACTCTAAAAACTTCCCGTATTCTGTGTATGTACAGTATATCACTTTGCATTTCACCACTTGACGCCAAGTCCGACAACCTCGCTCTCCACAGCACGATACTGTGTCCGAAAATATGCCTGCCGCCGCGCCTCCGCAACATCGTCCATTCTTGCCGTCCAAAAATCGCGCCCTGGCCCTGGCGTTGTCCCGTCCGCTGCTTTCTCCAATTTCAATCCCGCAGGCGCGCAGAGCTCCCCAAGCGCGCGCTTGACCAGCGCCTCTACGTTGACGACGTCATCATCATCATGATTCCGTTCCCCGTTCCGGTCCGCCGACAAACCCTGACAGGGGCAGGGAGAGGGGATGCCCTCTCCTCCTCCTCCTCCGTGGGTCCCACATTCGGATTCGGTTGATAACGTGCCGCCCGGAATGCCCTCGCTTAAGCCACTCCGGACCTTGGGTGATGCCGGAGGTGTAGGTAGCATTGCATGCCCGAGCTTGAGCTCGAGCGCGGGCGCCGGTCCGCCTCCCCAATAGGCGCGCTCTACCTCACGTGTCCAAGCACGGGAGCTCCAAGGCGCCTCACGATCGGCCGCGAACGCCGAGGTCGTCCCTGTCTTGCTCGAGGTATTGTCACCCCCTTGACCAGTACCACCGTCATTTTCTACAACGCCGTCTGCGGCCCAGACGCGTGCAAAACCCTCCGCATCAGTCGTGCCCGTGCTGCTCGCCGTCTTCCTGTCAGGCGGACGCAGCTGCCCGCCGCCCCCGACGCAACCCCCAGGACATGCCATTACCTCGACATAGTCGTAGGCCGCACCTGCGCCATTCGCAGTCCTGTTGGCGGAACCACTGCGCAAACCACCTGCTAGGCGTCCCGCAGCACCACGTCCGACCTGCACCCCTGCGGCGCGCCCGACTCGCCGGACGACGTTCTGCAGGTTCCGGAAACCGTAGCACGTCGCGCCGCGGAAGACGGGAGGGCCGCCTGAGGACGTGTCGCGCAGCACGTATTCGACATAGTCGGCGCTGCGGACGGTCTTTGATTCTAGCGTGAGGGGATGTGGGTGGGTCCGGGCGACGGCAAGTATGAGCGAGTAAAGGTACGAGCCAGAGGAGGATCCTGGGGGGTTAAGGAGATCTGGGAGGACAGGAGTGGCAGATGCGGAGGAGGGCGATGGAGAGATGTCTTCGTCAGGGACGGACAGGGAGAGATCGACACCGTGTTCCTGGGCGAGCAGCAACAGCTCCCCTGTGGTCAAGACGCAGTCGACATCGCGCGTCGCGTACTGCGCATTATAAAAATCCGAGCGCGAAGCCTCCAGCTTTTTGTCGTAGCACGGCATTACAGTGACATGATACACCTCATCCGGGCTATGTAACCCCAGACACGGCACATCCTTTCTGTCAACAAAGGAACGGGTGAAGAAAGCGGAGAGGAGCGTACTGCTTATCCCAATAGCGCGGGCCCAGCCACTCCTTGACGAGCGTGCCCATCACCTGCTGTGGACTTTTCGTAGCCGCGATGAACGGTAGCATTTCACCGTGCGTCTTCTCGGCGTAGCACACCCAGCCGGGACAGGCACTCGATAGCATTGGTAATGCACCGTCGCTATTATTACCACCACCAACTGCTGCCCTCTCCTTCCGCTCGAAAAATTCGCGCGAGTGCTCGCGGAGCGCCACCTCCCGCGCAAAAGTCGTATCAAATACATGAGCAAAACCAAGCGTGCGCGTCGCGAACGCCCGAACGCGGCGTAGCATGCGCGCGAGGTGGATGGGCGTCGTACCAGGGGGAGAAGTGGGACAGAGCGCGGCAGCGAGGGAGGCGAGGGATTGCGGGGCGATGGACAGCACGGGAACACGATACCCCGGCGAGCCTGAGGTGGGGTTCTCCCTGAGGACGGTGAGGACCTCGGTGTGAGATTGGAGGGTAATCAGGACGGATTCGGCGGAGGTGATGCAACCACTGCGAGAGAATTTTTTACAGGTGAGCCTGTCCGCGAGGTGGTGTGATGTGAGAAAACGGAGACATTACCTGCAGGCCAGACAATCGTTCAGGCTTATTTCGGCAGTTTGAAGTTTCTGCGTGCTGCTGCTGCTTCCGCTCGAGCCTGCACCCTGTCCTACCTCGTAGTAGGCACCACTTGCGTCGATTCGAATCTCAGTCTGCATCATCACGGAATAATGAGTTCGCAATAGGATCGAAGGGACGATTCACACAACGGACACATACTGCAGCAT
>QFFA01008004.1:0-11261 GCA_003316565.1 Russula foetens | reverse complement strand
AGCGCCTTTCCGATTCACATTACTTCTCATAGATTGCGGCACTGCCCTTGCTAACGGCGGCGCTCCGACACCTCCGGCTGATTGCTCCATGGTCTGCCGCGGAAACAGCTCCGAGGTCTGTGGTGGCCCCGGCCGACTCAACCTATACAATTACACTGGCACGGACCTTCCGCCGCATGGCACTCAGCCCCCAAATGACGGCGGTGGCGGGGGAGGTGGCTCCTCGGTTTTTCCCGTCCTTTCCAGTCTACAGACTGGATGGTCGTACAACGCTTGCTGGGTGTAGGTTCTCACTTCATGAGCGCGACGTAGAAACGTGCTGAAAAAAGTGAATATCCAGGGATAATGCCCACGGACGCGTCCTCCAAACTGAGCTCCCAGATAACTCAGCCCTTACAGTGGAGAGCTGTATTGCCTCGTGCTCATCCCAAGGCTTTACACTTGCCGGGTTGGAGTACAGTGTCCAATGCTGTATGTTTGATCGTCATCATCGATCAATAGATCAACCTCCTGTCCAAGGACAGTCACTAATTTTGCTTCACAGTCTGTGGTAACAATCTCGTACAAGGTGCCGTTACAGCTCTTGCCAGCGACTGCAATATGCCCTGCGGTGGAAATGCCACGTAAATGCCTTCTTTCCACTCCGCGTGTACTGCGCAGCTAATCGAAGAATCGCTAACACCAGCGAAGCATGTGGTGGACCAAGCCGACTTTCTGTTTATACCTCCACGACCTCCGTCACTGTTTTTGCGGTACCCACAGCACAGACAACAAACCTCCCTGGAAATTGGCAATATTCGCATTGCTTGGCGTATGTTGCATGTCCTTAGGCCCTTTGACCTTCAAGGGAGATGCTCACCCAGTTTTACAGTGAGCCCGGTGCCGTTCGGGTCTTCCCGTATCAGATTATATTCCCCCAGAACAACACCGCGCAGAACTGTCTTTCACTATGCTCAACCTATGGCTATCCCGCGGCGGGTATGGAATTTGGGGATGAATGCTGTGCGTGATCCAGAGAATTCTCGACGTCCCTTACGTTTACACTTCCCTTAGGGTGCGGCGATGTGGCGGATATCACCAACAACGGAGGTACACAAGCCGCGGAAACCGACTGCTCCATGGCGTGCTCAGGCGACCCCTTACATCTTTGTGGGGGTGCTCAGAGGCTGCAGCTGTATCTCTGGAACGGTAATTTGAATACCTGGCACGCCCCTGCCAATATTGGTAGATACGAGGTACGCATATATCCCCCCTTTCATGTCCGTGGCATGTCTACTGAACTGAGAGGACATTTCATGTAGTACTTCATTCCTGGCCTTGTACCTCCACTGCTTGCCACCCTCGGTATCAATGGCAAAGTATCCTTCCTTGAGAAAAGCGGCACGTCTGAGTTCCAAAACTCTACTGGCGCATACGAACTCGACTTGAGTCTCGCCCCCGATTTCAATCATGCTTGGCGCGAAATGCATGTCAAGTCGGACGTCTTCTGCTCCGGCGCTGTCGTACTTCCAGACAAGGCCGCTCGTATCCTCAACGTGGGTGGCTGGTCGCTCACATCGACGTTTGGTATCCGACTTTACGCCCCCGACGGCTCACCCGGTGTCAATGGTACCAATGACTGGGAGGAAGATCCAAACAACCTCCAACTCCAGGTACGTGTTGCGTATCTGTCCATGTCACGCATATCGGTATTCAGGGAATTTCCCATGCAGAGTGGACGTTGGTATCCGACAGCCCTTGTCATGGCTAATGGCAGTATCCTCATTATGGGTGGTGAGACAGGCGCAAACGCCCCTCCCAACCCGACGCTTGAGATTCTCCCCCGTATTCCTGGTGGCACCACGCAAATATTCCTTGACTGGCTTCAGCGGACAGACCCAAACAATCTCTATCCCTTCCTTCATGTCCTCCCTAGCGGTCGCATATTCGTTGGTGAGTCTGAGGCGACCAGCTTCCTGGGCCACCTTTTCTAATCCACATGGACAGGATACTACAACGAGGCACGCATCCTTGACCCAATCACGTTTGCCACCGTCCAAGTCCTTCCAAACATCCCCGGCTCGGTCACGAGCACCCAGGCCGGTCGCACATACCCATTGGAAGGTGCATCCGTCCTCATGCCCCAGCATGCCCCTTACACGGACCCAATCACTGTCTTGGTCTGCGGTGGCTCCAACACCGGTGCTGCTGTTGCACTGGACAATTGCGTCAGCATGCAGCCTGAGTCTGCCAACCCAACGTGGGTTATTGAGCGGATGGTCCGTCCATTGATACCCCATGTGACGAAGAGTATCCACTGACGCAACCCTGTGTATAGCCCTCGAAACGTGTCATGCCGTGCATGGTTGCCCTCCCAGACGGCACGTTCATGATCGTGAATGGCGCTCATCAGGGTGTCGCCGGCTTTGGCCTTGCAAGCGACCCGAACCTCTCCGCGCTACTGTACGACCCTTCACGGCCGGTCGGCTCGCGTATCTCGATCCTTGGCAACACGACCATCGCACGGATGTATCACTCCGAAGCGACGCTTCTCCCTGACGGCCGCGTGCTGATCTCTGGTTCGGATCCACAGACACCCGGATTACCGGAGGAGCTTCGCATCGAGGTCTACATCCCCCCATACCTAAACGCTGGCCTCACCCAGCCCATCGTTACCGTGCCAAATACCAACTGGGATTATGGTGGGCAATACCAGATCAACATACAGACATTCCAAGGCCAGGCCCTGCGCGTCTCGCTCGTTGCGGCTGTTTCGAGCACGCACGGCAACACCATGGGCGGCCGCACCATCTTCCCCGCGTTTACGTGCAACGGCAACGTCTGCACGGTTACTGCACCGCCAAACGCAAAAATATCTCCTCCCGGGTGGCACCAAGTATTCATTCTCGATGGCCCGACGCCGTCTCACGGCGTTTTCGTTCGCATCGGCGGTGACCCCGCAAAACTTGGCAACTGGCCCGCTCTGCCCGGCTTTAACCCCCCCGGCGTCTGAGCATTACGACGGAGAAGTGGTTTTGGATCGCATCGACTTGTTCGAACGCTTGCGAACGACGAATACCCCCCCATCATTTTTCCCTGTTTACTCGTTTTTATTGGAAGACGACCGCTGCGTTGCGGATGCGCTCCTTGGACTGACACTCCCATTATACCGAACGCTTTTTCCTCGTCCATTCTTTTTTTACACATCTCGGCCGGATTATCACCTCTAATAGTGTAACTGTCGTTACTGGTGGGCCCTCTGTTGGATAAATGATGGCCGTGTAGATATGAATGACTGACTGTAGATACCCTGACGAATCTTAAACCTCCTCTACCTCTATCATCATCTCGTTGGGCATAGAAACATACTTATGCTCGCGACTTGGAACACCTGGTTAGCCTGTCTAGGCACCCATCTGTAGGATGACATCCTGGGGCTACCTGGACAAAAACGCAGAATACAGATCATTCATGAGTTTGAGTTTGTAACTTCCGCGATCCTTCGAGAATTGCTGTATCCTTTGCTCTCAGGCAGCTCTGCAGGCTGCAGCTCACTGGCACGCAACTAGAGGCCCTCAAAATACTGCGTCGACTCATAATCTCGAATCACCATCTTGACCCTGTTTCGCTACTTTGGTGCTATGCCCCCCGTTGTCCCCAGTCTCCCTGACTACTGATCCAGAAGTTGACCATCTTACTTCGTCCGACCGCCGACCCATCACGGTCCGAGTCTGATGTTGCAGAAACGCCGTTCTTCGCCTACCGAGTCCCAGTTTATGATCGCATATTTGACCCCGTGACAGCTTTTTTCTCAAGAAATCCCCAAAAAATCTCGAGCGAGACGTCTCAGGCTGCCGCAAAAATGGTGGTGTTCGATTGACAAACGACATATCCATGTGATGCACATGTGATAACACCCATACGTAAAAACCCGGCAATGTCGTTGAGGCCGATCTACGAGCACGAATGGCACGGCCATGCCTTCAATTGCCACGCGTCCGAGTCCTTTGTGTTCCGACGGTGACACTTGTCCAGTCGTGTCGTCACGACGATTTTGATTGTCGCATCCTGCGGCTCGGCGATGCCGCGGGCCTGATGATGATCTTTATTATCTCGATAACGGCCGACGATTTCGCTGTGTTATCCTGACATCGAGCGAATTCGACATGGGCCACATGGATCTGACATACCCATAAATGCAGGCATTTCATGCGCTTGCTTCGCGTCCAATCTCGCAAGATTGGAACTTTATGGTGGGCCGGTGTGAATCTTCCAAGTGGTGGAGCCACGGTGTTATTTGCGTAAAAAGACCTAACCCGATACGGTTACATGGAATCCAGAGAACCAGTTCTCTGAATCAATACAATACGAAGGAGTCAGGAAGACATGAATCTACCCGTGATCCAAACCCATTGCCAGTCTATGCGGACACAGCGGCTATTTACTACCCCACGGTATTCGTAATATTGCCAATTGGAAAGCAAATAAGGGTCCAGAGTGGGGCATGATGAAACAATTGACTCCCCTGATCGGCATAACTACCCAGCAGGATTGCAGGGAGCTAAGCTAGGGGAGCTTAGCAATGAATTCGAACGGTGAGGAATAGGTAGGAAGCAGGGCCGCGATCCCGAGAGGATTGCGAACGCACGAAGGTGAAAAGCTTGAGGCAGCGGCGAGGCGTCGGACAATCTGTAATGTAGTTAGAAACTGGGAGAATAGGGAGTACGTACGTGCGCGAACGTGAACACAAAAGCAAAAGCAAAAAGAGAAATGGTGGTCCCGCAGATGCCTACCTCTTCCGAGGCCAAGCGAGGAGTTATTTATACGTAAGTCCGAGGCAGTAGGGACGAGTACGCCGCGTGCAAAGTGAGGAAAGGAAGACATGTTTGGGCGATCTTGCCGGCGTCAGACCCGCGCGGGGACGTTGACGGAACAAATTGGTGTCCGAATTGAAAGTGAATTGCATCCTAGAGCGAGACGGCGGGTGCAGGGCCGATGAGGGTGCGGCGACGTTCGATGGCAGAAGGCTAGGAGAAAGCTGGCACAGAGAACGGGGAAGTATAGGACGAAAAGATGACGAAGGGACGTACGAAAGAGTATTGAACTCGCCTGTATACAGCAATATGCATTCCTAGCAAAATATGGTCCCGACTTGCGAGGGGCCGTGCATGTCGTGTGTGACGTGGAACGACGGGCTTTCAGAGGCGGCGCGCACATGGGCGGTCGGACGAGGCTTGGGCGTTCCGCACGTCTTCAGCTGAAGGAATTGGGGTGCGACAAGGAGGGGGAATAGGCGTCGATTGTGTGGCAACGAGGGTGGATGAGATAAGGAAAAGGTTGAGCGAGGCATCGGGTTTGAGAATACAATGGGGTTAGGGTATAATGGGTTAGGGTCGCACAGCAGTCGGGGAGTCGTCAATGACTCCCCAAGTAGTTGCACCGCCCCAAGGAGAGGCAAGGCGGACACGGAAGTTGCCCAGAGACAACAGGGCCAAATACATCCCTCAGCTTCGTCCGTCTGTGGGTCTGTGTCTACGTCACTCATCAGGTCTGACATCTCTACCATAACCCCATGTCCTCAGCTCCAAATACAACGTCCACGTCCTCCAACCTCAGAACTCTCTTCGATGACGCCCTAGCTAAATATACCAAACTTACTGGCAAAGATCTCCATAGCCACCCGCTTGCTTCCATCATCGATAGATGCGACTCTCCAGATTCGATCCTAGCGATATTCCAAGAGCAATCCTGGGCCTTTGATGAATTCAGGAATGGCGACCCCAAGTTGATCAAGTTGCTCGGATCCCTTGTCAATCTATTACACGCCATCTCGACCAGCGCAGTCATTAGCGCCGGTGCTAGCCTCGTAGGCCCAAGCCCCTTTCATATTCTATTACCAACGTGATTCACCGCTAATCTCCTCTAGGGCCTTTTCCCTGCGAAGAATATCTTTTCCGCAATGAGTGTCCTCCTCTCTGTGCGTGTCGATCTCACCCTTTCTAGCTAGCTATTAATCAACCATGTCTGTGACTGCCAGACGGCCAAGTACGTCAGGAATACCTATGATGTCCTTGTCGACATCTTCGATTGCATCGAAACCTTCCTAAGTCGACTCAAGATTTATACGGAGATACCACCCACACCAACCATGACAGAGATTGCAATTAAAATCATGGTCGAATTGTTGGGTGTGCTTGCGCTCGCGACGAAACAAATCAACCAGGGAAGATTGAGTGAGCTACAGTATCCTTTCCGATGGTAACTCTTTGGCTTGACTCTCAACAGAGAAATTTACCAAGAAACTACTGGGAGATAAAGACATTGAAATGATTCTCCAGCGACTAGATCGACTCACCCTCGAGGAGTCCAAGATAACCGTTGCCTCGACTCTTGACGTCGTCCATGGTCTGATAAACAACATGCAGGTGGTAATGGAAGGTATGTATAATCTGTACGTATAACTTTGTGCGTGATATGATCACAATCTGGTAGATGGGAAGGCGTCAATAGTTGATATACGCCAGACTCTTGGTGGGTCTGTGCATTGTGCCTGAATCAGTATCATGTTTTGACCTCGTCCACTAGAGGTCATGCAAGAGATGACAATGAGCGTAAAAAAGATGGAACGTTCGTAACTCCCCTTCCCCCGATAACTGGATATAGGATGAAGCTACTTGGCAGGCGACCGGTTACAAGACAACGTTCGGCAATGGTTGTCTGCACCAGATCCATGGTCGAACCACAACAACGCTCGCGAAACGCATTACCGTGGCACCGCCAACTGGTTCACTCAAGGCGATGTCTTCGGGAAATGGAAATCAACTGGTCATCTTCTTTGGATCAATGGTCTTGGTGCGTGAATCCATCCTCCTTCATTTTTGCCCTGATAATAGCTACTATGTTGTAGCTGGCTCCGGAAAAACTGTCCTTTGGTGCGTATTGCCACAATCATTCTTTTGAGGGGCATTCACGTTACCCACTAGTTCATCGATCGTTATGGAGATCCAAAACATGTGTAAATTGGGATTAGCCACAATGTCCTTTTTCTACTTCGATTTCCGGGACCATGATAAGCAGGGTATCCACAGTCTACTGTCGTCCATCCTCATCCAACTCTGCAACCAATCCGACAAGTACTTTGAAAGCCTCTCTACCCTCTTCACAAACCATGGCCGTGGCTCTCGCCAACCCAGCGAGGATGCTCTTTTGGAATGCCTTAAGAATATGCTCAAACTCCCAGGTCAGGGCCCACTCTATCTCATTATCGACGCACTTGATGAGTGCCCGGATTCTTTTGGGGTCCCAACGTCACGAGAATTGGTCCTCGCTGTCGTTCAAGAGCTAGTCGGCTTACGATTGTCACACGTACGTTTTTGCGTAACCAGCCGGCCCGAGGTCGACATCCGAGACGTTCTTGGGCCCGGGCCCTTGGGGATTTATGATGTGTCACT
Source organism: Russula foetens (assembly GCA_003316565.1). Taxonomy (NCBI): domain Eukaryota; kingdom Fungi; phylum Basidiomycota; class Agaricomycetes; order Russulales; family Russulaceae; genus Russula; species Russula foetens. The sequence goes on along the minus strand of QFFA01008004.1, from coordinate 3,831 downwards.
TCATGAGCAAGCTGGACAAAATCAAGATATTGTCGATTACATTGGCCATTTTATTCGCTCAGACCCAAGGGCGCGACAGTGGCGAGCCGAAGACAAGCAATTAGTTATCGAGACCCTGTCGCAGAAAGCTGGCGGAATGTGAGCCATAATTTTGTTTTGTATCCACGGCTTACGCGACTCTGCAGGTTTCGATGGGTGTATTGCCAACTCGAAACTCTACGTCGGTGTTTTCCGCCGAGTGTCCGACCTATTCTGGGTGAACTGCCCGAGACATTAGACGAAACATACGAACGGACCTTGATGGGGATTGATCAAGAGAAACAAGTCTACGCCAATCGACTATTCCAGTGTCTGGCCATATCCATCCGCCCGCTTCGCGTGGAAGAGCTTGCGGAGCTTTTCGCGATTCCTCTGGCCGCAGAGTCGACTTCAGAGTTCAATATTGATTGGCGCCCCGAGGATCCAAATGCATCCATACTTTCTGCCTGTTCTAGATTCGTCACTATTGGCCACGACAGAGGCGACAACATAGTACAATTCTCCCACTTTTCGGTCAAAGAGTACTTGACATCTGATCGCATCGCAAATACCGCACCTGTTTCCCATTTCCACATTCTCCCTAAATTTGCACATACTCTTCTCGCCAGAGCATGTCTCAGCGTCCTCCTCCAGCTGGACTACATCCTTGACAAGACGATGATTCAAAACTTTCCCCTCGCTCGTTATGCGGCGGAGCACTGGGTTGAACATGCACAATTTGAAGACGTATCAGTAGATATCCAGGATATGATGGATCGCCTCTTCGACTCAAAAAAACCGCACTTTGCTGCATGGCTCTGGCTGTGCGATGGAGAAAATAATCAGAGGCGATATCGTCGTTCACCTAGCCCAACGCGACCTGGTGCAGAACCCCTGTATTACGCTGCGTTATATGGATTCCGTGGCCTTGTTGAGCGCCTCCTTGAAGCACATCCACAAGACGTCAATGCTTGGGGCGGATATTATTACACTCCATTACTTGCGGCGTTAAACAAGGACCATCCAAATATTGCGCTTCTCCTCCTGGAGCGTGGTGCCAATGCGGAGTCCCGTGGCCGCCAACTTCAGACGGCATTATATGCAGCGTCGTCTCGTGGATATACCGAGGTCGTACATGCATTGATCGTCCGCGGCGCAGATCTTAACGCGGTTTGCGACGACACGGATAACAGGCACCACGTAAGGTGGACTCCACTGCGTGTGGCGCTGGACAAAGGAAGACTGGATATTGTAAAATTGCTATTGGAGCACGGAGCAGATGTGAATTATCAGGACAATGATGGCAAGAATCTACTACACATCGCATTGCGTCACTCGTCCATCGAAATCACCCGGTTATTACTTGACCACGGTGCCAATCCCAATGCATTCGATACATGCGGCGAAACCCCGCTGCATGATGCATCATCCAAAGGACAGATCACAGTCGTCGTACTACTCCTCAAGAATGGCGCCCACGTGGATGTCCGCAACAAGTCGGGATCGACTCCGTTGCACAAGGCGGCGAGAGGGGGACGCCTGGAAATCGTACAGCTGTTGCTCGATCATGGTGCTAACGTGAACGCACCTCGGGAAGATCGGTGGACAGCGTTGCACGTGGCATCATACAATGGACGTTTTCAGGTTGTGGAGGTCTTGGTGAAGCATGGTGCAGATACGCACGCCAGGACCAACAAGGGCAAAATACCCTTTCAATTGGCTTCGGAGAAAAACTATCCGCAGGTCGCGCACTTCTTGTCGGAGCATTCTAGCGAGGCGATCTAAGGTTTGTGAAAGTGGTTTCATGTTTCAGAGGATCCGACTCTAGTTATCGTATGTCTTTGGACGTGTTGCAAAGCCGATTTGTACGAGACAAGTATCTATGCCGCAGTGAGTTTGTATGATGTCCGTGTCACGCTGTTATTAGCTAACAATTGAGTTACTTGTACGCAGGTCGGTTCCATGTAGATAGGTAGCCAATGGCACAGTGAATTTCGATCAAGTCGAACGGGGTGACCCCACGTTTCTCAGAATTTAAGATACGCATGCGGTATCTGCTAATTTCAATTAAAGGAATAGAATTCCGGGTGGGTGTGTGTGGGGGGGGAGAGGACATGAGCGTGGACCATCAACATGCTTGGTAGGGCATAGATGCATAAACATTGATAGCATCCGAGAGGAAAACATGGAAAAAGAACGACTCAACAGCGACGGTGCTCCTATGGATGGGTGGCAGGGTGTCGAGAAGAACGAGTTTCCGCAGGAGAAGCAAGGATTGAGGCAAAAAGGCCGGTAGAATAGAAGCAGAAGAGATAGGGCGACGGAAAGAAAAGCAGGTTAAGGGAGCAGGGGAGTAAAGCAGGTCTGACAAACCACTGGAATAGATAATGTCGTACGAGCACTCGGACGTGCTGGTGTTTCAATATGTGATAAAAGGTCAAGGAAGGGACGATGGACAACGGGCCAGTATATTTTTCCGTATCCGAGGATATCGCCGGGTTCGTCAAGGAGCGAATATGGCAAAGAAAGGGTGAAAAAAGGGGAATGTCGACTAACTGCATATTCATGGATGGCATCACGTACCACAAGCATTCGCTACACAGTGCTTCCTAATTCCTTCTCTTCCTCGAGTAGTCCTGCCCGTGATCGATGTGATAGTTTCGCGGCTTGACGTACTTGTCGCCATCCTCGGACCTCCTCCAGCTCTTCCTTATGGGAGTCAGGAGGGAAAAGAGACGGGTCAGACGGCGGCAGTTGGGGTTGCAAGGGTAGGGATTCATTCACCATCAATGCCGACGAGTAACGTTGCTGCTGGTGAGGTGGTACCAGAGCGTGGTGTTCCCTTGTCGCGCGCCTCCTGTTGCCAGTGGTTGTCGTGGCATCTGCGGGCTCGGAGTCAGAACCGGCATCAGCGAAGGACGCGACACCAGGTCAGGCCGGTCAGGCCATCGGCGACTCCGCTGGGCCATGATTTACAACTGTAATTTTACGTCCTTGTCGCGGCCAACGTCACACCTACTGCGTCTTGACCAGTTTTGGTGCAGTTCTCAAAAATATCCCCCAGCTGGTTTGCTCGCAATGCCACAACTTGGGTATGGATGTCACAGATTTATCACTGTTGGTGTTACAATATATCCTAACCTATGGATTCATGCTAAATCTTTGAAATCTGATTGGCCAGCTCTTCCTGCCTGTCGTTTGAATAAAAGTATATATATATATATGAGACAAGTCCCACGCCGCCGTCGTCGCGACGGTTCAAGTTGGCTAACAGTGTCATAGCATGATGTTGTCTTGTCAACATTACACCGGTGACCGTGACCCTTGCTGTCATATCGTTTGGCTTGCCTGACTCATGTGGTTGCTCACTGACAATCGTAGAGCATGCAGAGCACGATATTATTTACACTTCCATCGGATGCGATGACTGGGGGCAATGCGCCGATGTCGTTGCGCACAGCCTTGGTTCCTGGCCGCAGTGGTAGCTCCTTATTCGAGACTACAGTAGTTGCATTGCGGGCTAGTAGGGCGACTGACCTCACTTTCACTACGAGTGTGAGTATCCGAGTGATATCTGCCTCCGCCGTTGCCGAACAAACAGGGTTGTTACAGGACTTGACGGGTGTGGGTATACAGGGTAGGGCATGACCGTACATCGTTTCCGTATGGTACTGCCTTGATCTGAACATCTCTAGGCTGTATTATTTTCCCACATAATACACGTCCCGGAATGACGGATCCGGGTGAGCACCGCCCCCCGTCCGTGGGCACGAGGTGTAAGGAGAGCTGTAAACAAGCCCCACCCAAGTACAG
>QFFA01007959.1:0-10607 GCA_003316565.1 Russula foetens | reverse complement strand
TCGCGATTCTCAAATTGCCACACATTACCCTTCAACTTCATGCGTTACAGCATCGCTCCCAGAACTCGGGAATTTGCGGTCATGGTGCAACACCCCTGCCGTCATGGTATTGCTGGCACCTCCGGGCTGACCTGCGAGGGTGACGCAACGAGACCCACATCGTGCTCGTTCTCTTCTGGCTGCATCATGAGACAACCCTCTGCGTCCATACTTTCGGCCATAACCTTGTCGACAGTGGTAATGGGTCGCACCATGACCATCTACAAAGCATGCCCATTTACAATCTGGTAAGCTTCGTCCTTCCGGCTGTACTTTGCTTGATCGCCACCATCCCATTCAACTGTAAACCTCCAGGCCCGCCGTATGCACCCGCCTATGAATGTTGTGCCATACATGTCTTACACGAGACGGCTATTCACTTCCCCCGACACTGGCGGACCGATTCCGACCTTTAGTACCGGGTGTGGTCGCAACTAGCCTCCAAGTAACGAGCCTTACCTCGGATGACTCTATAACTGCTGGAAGGCTCCTTCCTTTAGTTCAGTTTCATTTCGTGTACCAGACAACTGGCAGGCAGGCCGTATTTGTGTACTGCTATGGTTTTCGGCTGTCATGGATCAGCTTCTAACTGTGTTGGGTTTGAAGGGACGTCGTGATTGTGAGTTCAGCGCGTCAATTGCGGTGCATCGATGGTGGCTGTAATGGTGGACTAGAATGTGACAAGTCGACTGGTACAGTGGGCTACATATTGACTTGCTTATGCTCCTCGGCAAACTCACATTCCTCAGGGTGTCCCTCGGCTTCTCTTGCCGAATTTACATTGAATGGCGCAAATGGCCTTGATTATTACGAGGGTCGGTGTTCAGCCAAATGGCCCCTCTGGCTTGGGTGATACTAGTCTGCAGTTTCAATTGTCGATGGGTTCAACTTGCCAATGAAGATCACGAACACCGCAGTCCTAACCGTCAGCACCCTTGTTCTTCCACATGTGTCACCGACGTCACCACTGAATATTATACAGGTCCCGAGGCTGTGAAGGGTCCGTTTGACCCTAGTGGATTCCTTTGTGGGATGCAAGAGCGACTGAAGTCGATCCTAACCCGACCAACTCACCAAGCTGCTGCACTGGCTCTTTCAACACTCCTGTGACCTGCCCGAGTTCTGGCGTCCCCAGTTACTTCTACTTCAGTGCGTCCTTCGGGTTTGTCTGTATAGGCCGACGGTGTGACATGTTGTACCGCAGAATCGAGATGCCCCGATTCAAGCGTGTGTGTGTTTGATGGATCGAGCGGGACTGCGCTTTGGACTTACCCAATAACCTCCAAGGCGGACTACACGATCACTTTCTGCCCTTAAATTTGGTATACACGGAAATATCTTTGTATAACGAAAACGCAGCGATTATGTTCTCTTTCAGTGCATTACTTCAAGTACCGACTCGGGCTCGGAATCTCAGAAACTCTGGATTACGTTCGAGGATCTACTGGCCAAGGAATTATAGCGTGCTGCATGTAAGAATACATGTGGAGCGAGGAGTCATACTAGAATATACACACTTTCTCAACCCCTCTTGTATGCCTCTTTGTTCTGACGAAGCGCCATCATTTGGTCTACTGTCGTCTGTCTTCCCTCTAACCTTTTTCGCATCGCAAGATCTCAAGCTTCATGGTTGGCCTCATGATGGACACCAACAACCGTTACAAAGCAACAAAAAAATCTGTCACTGTAAAATCGAAGCAGGGCCAACGATTGGTAGTTGAAACACGAGGCGATATCCATTCGTACTTCCCCTCCACGTCGGACTACGCGAGCGTAGAAGTTGTCGTCCCAAATCGATTGCCTTCTCAATTCTCGAAGTGAATCGCTGCACACGCAGGTAGGTCTTACTGCTCCCCAGGACTATTGAGACGGGGCACGAGGCGAGGTTCGTCTGTTGGATGAAAAGAAGACTACTTGAATTGGTAAGTATCTAACGTTTTTAGACGAGGCACGAAGCGACGCTGTTAAGACGGAGGAATAATGCGGCAATACTACTGACCAGCATTAGTCAGGTGGATGCGTACATGGGTAATACCATAAATGGTGAGCGACAAGTTATTCTTGGACAAGCGAACAGAGGTGGCGATGATCAAAAAAAAGCCATGTGCGTGCAAGTCCCTTATCTCGGACCACGATATCCGATGATCCAAAATCAGCTTGCAAACTGCCTTGTGCAGCGAGCGGGTGTGGCCCCAACAGATTCTCGAGATCACGGTGCAATATCGCTATATTAATCTTGCTGGCCGCCACGGCAGTTCGGAGCTGACCAGTCACCTCCGGGAATGCTATAAAAGCTAGCCCATCACGCCAAAGAGAGACCCATCTCAGGCTTGTGCCAGTGCTCGTTCCCTTCTAGCTGTATCATGAGACTCCCCTCTGCCCCCATACTTTCGGCCATAGCCTTGTCCACTGTGGCAATGGGTCGCAATATGGCCGTTTACAATAAATGTTCGTTTACAATCTGGTAAGCCTCCGTCTTGCCTGATTGCAATCATTTCATACAACTGTAAACTCCTAGGCCCGCCGTAAGCACCTTCCTATTGTACGGATGTTTTGCTGTACCATATCTTATATGGGACAGCTATTCACTTCCAGTGGACCGACACCAAATTTTCTCACTGGGTATGCTTGTAACTACTAGCTTTCACTTAGCTAGCCTCACCTTGGATGAATCATGACAGTTGGGAGGCTCCTGCTTTCACTTCAGTAGTATTCACTGTGCCAGACAATTGGCGGACCGGCCGTATTTGGGTACTACTGCCGTGGTTTTTGATCATCGTGGGTCAGTTTCTGACTGTGTTTGATTTTGAAGGGACGCCGTAATTGTGACTTCGGCGGCGACAATCCTGGGCCTGACTCAGGCTTCTGCATCGATGGTGGCTGCAATGGCGGACTAAAGTGCGACCCGTCGACTGGCACGGTGAGTAATCTCTGCGTGCTCTCCCCAGCAAACTCACATTCCTCAATGGTAGGGTATACCTCCAAGTACTCTTGCTGAGTTTACCTTGAGTGATGACATTACTAATGGCAATGACTTTTACGAGGGTCGGTATCTGGCCAAACGCCCCCTCTGGCTCAGCTAATATGTTCCTCTACAGTTTCACTTGTCGATGGATTCAATCTGCCAATCGAGATCACAAACACAGCAGGATGCCCTGTTGCGTCATGCCCTCAAGACCTCAACCCGAGCTGTCAGTAGTATCCTGGCCCTCCCGCATTAACTGTCGCCCTACTAATTCATGGCTGAATGTTGGACAGGTCCTTCTGAACTCAAGGGCCCGTTCGACTCTAATGGGAACCCTGTGGGATGCAAGAGCGACTGTGAAGTTGATCCCAACCCGAGCAACTCACCAAGCTGCTGCACGGGTACTTTCAGTACTCCTGCAACCTGCCCGAGCTCTGGCGTCCCCCATTATCATTACTTCAGTGCGTGCTTCCGTTCCCCCGTGGAGACGTGTTGTGTAACGCAGTGTTCCACAGAGTCGAGGTGCCCCGATTCAAGCGTGTATGCGTTTGATGAATCGACCCGCGTCGATTCGAGTGGGACCGCACTTCGGACTTGCCCGGCGTCATTCAAGGCGGGTTACACGGTCACCTTCTGCCCTCTGAACCAGGCTTCAGTGTAGCATGCACTGGATTGTCTTCGTCTGGCTAAAATGACACGAGTGTTTTCTCTTTCGGCGTGTACGGTAGTGATCGCCACTCTAAGAGAAATACTTCATCACTTCAATTCCAAGCCGCAGATATTCTTCCGAGTCCCCACCGATTAACGAGGGACTCTGGCTCCCGTGAGAATATATGCGCGACAGGTGTATTCTTGGACAACTTCTTATTCTGCTTACTCGTCACTTGTTCTACTGTCGTCTGTCTTCTCTTTGATATTCTCTCATCAAAGGTTCTGCGCATCTTGTGAGATGATATCTTCATTAATATTTTGTACATACTTACCGCGGGTCTCCCATTTATTTCTCCTTGAAGTAGGAGTAACGAGTCAATCCCGACCCGACCAATTCACCAGGCTGTTGCACGGGTTCTTTCAGCACCGCGCCAACCTGCCCGACTCCTGAGGTCCCCCATTATCCCTATTTCAGTGCGTCAGATTATCTTGTTGAGTGTACTATGTGACGCATCGTGACAGAGTCAAATTGCCTCGATTCGTACGTGTATGCTTATGATGATTCTGCACTTTGGACTTGCCAAGCGTCGTCCGATGTGGATTATACGATCATTTTCTGCCCTTAGTTTAGTATGCACTGGAACGTCTTTGTCTGGCGAAGATACTGCGATCTTTTTTTTCTCTTTCGAGGTGTACAGTGATGATCGTAGCGAGAAGAACGAGCACGGTCTTCGCGAGAAGGGCGCTGAAACCGATTTATTCTGTATCTGATTTGTAACGAGAACGAGATAAGTACAGTGTCCGACGTGAACGTAAAGAGGTAATGCTGACCTCGGAAGAACCCTGAGTTACGAGGTGAAACGGGTTTGTACTAAGTGTCCATGGTTAATGAACACCGCGAAAGAAATCAGGGAATCAGTGACGTACATACAAATGAGTATGGGTCCTTATCTATACAGGATCATCACGTCTTACGTTGGGGAATCACACCGCCGGTTCCATCCCGATTAGTGGAGCGCACGGCGATAAGTAAGAACGATGCATGCGGGATTACCGAAGTGTTGGCTACGCGGGGATCGACACGCCCTGTAATAGTAGCGTGGTGCACGAGGTCAATGTTCATTGACAATGAAGGAATCAATTTCAATGAATTACTGATTAAATGTCTTGTGACATGAACCCCAAGGGAAGACTACTGCTGCTGCAGACAAGTGGGTAAAGTCGATGTATCGTAGATATCACAGGCGCAAGATGGATTGAAAGAAAGTAAGAATATCGGTTCAAGTAGGAAGTAAAGCAAGAAAAATGTTGTACCAACACAACGGATCTCCTCGAGCAAGAGCGACAAAATTGACACTTGATTAGGGACGCGGTTTCCCAACCTGGCTTTACGGCGCCGATGCCTTCAGCTTGCGGAGCTTGAGCTTGACTCCCTCGATAGCATGTTTGAAAAGGTGGGTCATCTGCTGTAGCGCGAGATCGTGTGAGATCGGCGACAGTGTAACACTGGGGAGAGATGAGAGGGTACCGAAAAAAATAGACCCAATTTGACGATGGTGCTATACTTTGCTGGTGTGTTTTCCTCTTGAGCTTGTGGCACAGCATCGGGCTCCTTGGGAGGTGAAGCCAGTGACTCGCCGAGGTCGACTGTCTCTTCCAATGGGAGTGGAAGTCGGGAGTCAAGTACTGGGGCAAACATTATTGGGGACTTGAAGAGATAAATGAGTTGCTCTTCAACCTAATGCAAAGTGCAGAACGTACTGGAGGCCCAGAACCCAACGCAGAAGAATCGTAGTCGGTCGACTCGGAGTGAAGTGAGACAGGCTGTGGCGTAAGTACCGTTGGTAGCCGTCTCAAACTAGGTAAGGGGGAGTAAAAAAAAATCATACACCGTAGAGTGGTGAAGACGGAGGATCTCCGGACGAAACGTCTCGATTGCTCAGAGACGGCCAAAATAGGTACAGGTCGTATTCATCTTCTTGCTGTGGGGCCGGCTTCCCTCGACGAGCCCAGGAATTCTCGTGGTTTTTCTGGTCTCGCTGAGACATCTGGCAATCTTTTAAGAGAAGGGTATGATCGTGGTGGGGGAAAAGAAAGAAGGGTGACGGCGAACTTCGAAGGTTTGGAGCATTTTAAATACTGTCGCGGTGTCTTCAAGAAGAAAGAAACAGCCCGCCATGCCCGCGACAGACTGCGCGGGACTTGGACTGGCGCCCGGCCTAGAGTCTTGTTCCCTTCTCTCAGAGCCCGCTCCTTTGATCTCAGACCCACTCTCATACTGTATCTTGACCTCATTCTCTGAGAGCCATTCCAGGCGACTCCTAGCCCTCCAGCGTGCTTTTTTTTCGGGACTTGTTGCTGTGCCAAGAAACAGGCTGGTAAAGGCTGGTGTGAGATGCCGTCGGACTTTTCGATTTTGCTTCCGTCAAAGTACAAATCAGGTAGCGAAGATCTGACCCAGAGCGCGCGCACATATATGTCCCGCCCGCTTGTCCTGGTGTCATCCTGCTAGCCGCTAGTGAACAGCTAAATCAAGCGGGGGCGAGCAGTGATTTGAATTTCCAAGGTATGTCGGGCCAACAGAATACGCTATAGCCATGATCTGGAAGGGCCGACATCATAGACCAACATTTTTGGTCCCTTACTTGCACCTGCCCCTTGGTTGGTACTCAGTTCCCGCTCATTCATCCTCGTTTTACGTCTGGCGTTGCTTTACACCTACGCAAGCGCCGAGGGCGAGGATGGCAAACATGTTCCTATAAACGGATGTCACGTCGTTACGTGACAACGTGACAAGGCTTCATGTTTGCGTTGAACGACAATGAGCAAGACAAGATACCTTCCAAGAGATCTGGCAATCAAAGTCCGTGCATAAAGCTCCCAGTCAAGACGAAGGAGAACTTGTTGTTGCTGTGACTGGACTGAACCTTGAGCATGCAAGAGCCGGACTCCGCCTGATCAAGTCAATTGCTCCACGAAGAGGACGCCCAACTAGTTGTCCGAAGCGGAAGACCAAGACAGAGTGATTAAGAAACAGAAACGAAAAAAAGGACCGGTGTGATTCGCTCTGAATATGTCGCAAGAATCCCAGAAAAGCTGCTTGACTTGGCTATTGTGGACTCGGTACTGCCGTAAAGATATCGGCCATCCTGCCCAATGACAAGAACCTTGAATTATTGAGAGGCTTACCTTGGGCCATGCCAACTGTTCAAAATTGTCTTTGGTCCTTCCCCAACACGAAGAAGCAATACGGAATGAACTGCACCGCTATTTAAGCGACAAGCTTGAGGGCATCTACATCGCACTGAAAGGCCCCTCGAGGTCGCATAGATCTTGAAGGGTGGGCAAGATGGTCGGCAATGACACGCTGAACGATGACTGAACAAGGCGAGTGATGGATGCAAGGCAAGGGATTACGGTAAAGGCAAGGTGGGCAACAAGGACGGAGGAAAGGGATTCCCCACCCCGCACCCCCGCTCAATTTGTGGGCCCGCAAACACGGTGTTCATGCTCAGGTTAGGGGCAGGCATTCAATAATTCAACTCGCTCGAGTAAACCCTTCGATTTCCAGAGTCTTCCAAGATCTCCAGAGCCTCGTAAGGTATCCAACCAACAACATTCCCCAGTCCCCAGTCATTCCCCTCAACGTCTCTTTTCCTTTACTCCCTCCCCCTTTCCTCCCTTCGTCGTGTCATCCAGTGACGTTGGATGAACACCGTCACTTCCCCGTCCCCAGCCACTCACACCACCTTCCACAGTTTTTCTTCCACATGATATAATTGGACCTGACCACACTTTAAAAATCACTCCCCCGACTGCCGCCACTCTGCCGCCCCCTTTCTCCACCACCTTTCCAATGCTTCTTTACTCTTCACTACAGTTTCGCTATACCATCATTCTGTGGTCGAATTTGTGCATTCCCCCCACCAACCATCCGGGGCCCTAACCATTTACCGCAAGATGTTTTCTGTTGTCCATAAAGATAGCCAAACTGTCACGGTAATGCCCAAGTTCAACTCGCTGTCAACTTGCAGGTGACGATCCCCCCTGTTGGAATTGCGAGGACCTCTGGGAGACAGTAAACATGGGACCCGCTTCTCCCCTCCCGCCCCTCCTCATCCCTTCTTGAATTTCCACCCAGCACACAGCCACCCGCCCCTAAGCTCTCCCCGGATCGACCTTCCCACTCCTCAAATATTTACCGCACGGCTCGAACGGCAAATGTCCTGTCTTCAACTTGTCGGCCTCTTAACGTGTCCTGGACTACAAGTATGTCCGTCCAACAGTGATATGCCAAGCCAAACCGTACTCGAACTGATCCAGCCCAGGCCGGGTTCAAACTCCAGAATTCCCCAATTCTATGAAGAGGCTCTTTGTAACCCGGCAGGCCATGAGTCGGTACTTGGACAAGTATCACTTTGAGGTCCGTCAGTCTGCCGAGGCCTTCATTGTGCTGGGTGCGCTAGGTATTTCACTCTCTACCCCCGAAGTCTGTCCACTTCCCACCTCCCCGCCCTCAAGCATTCGGGACTGGCAAGGAAAGAAGTTACTAAACGCTCAACCAGATTGACGCCCGACGCAATGTACCGGTGAGCTTGTAAGGGTATCTATCCTCCCTTCCCTCTGGACCCTTCCCGTGGCCCCCTTGGTCATCCCCCCCTCCACCCTCGGCAGGATCTGAGGAAGTGCCCAGGCCATAGCTGAATCGACTATTTTCCTACCAGATACCCCGCTGCGTTTCCCGCGCTTTCCAGAAAAGCACCCGACAGTCCGCGAACCGTATCCGATGGTGTATAGATGTGACGTGGGTCTGTCAGTTGGATGATGCGTAAACCTAGTGGGTCAATTCTGAAGCTTCCATGATTAGCAGTTACACTATGTCACTCTTAGAAGTGATAAGCATGATGGCCTGGCTCAGGTTCTAACCCTCAGCGCACTACAGTACGCAGTTGCCACAGTCGCCTGTAGCGAGATCTTACAGGATGATCCATTCGCGGATAGCGCAGCAGGAACATCTACAAGGCTCATACTAGGTGTAGGAATATCGCAGAGCGAAGAGGAAATATCGCGCAGGTTCCGAGTCCGGCATATTGTACCAGAACACCTCTTCAGCTATGATCACGTAGACACGGACGACAAGCGGTAGCTATGTGACAACTCACATTTCCTCCGCCATCCGCAGTGGGTAAACTCGCCAGAGGGGTCCAATGATGGTGAGTTTAAGCAAGTGCTACGTGGTAAACTTCGTTGGCGCAACGCGTGCGGCCACGATTACAACTGTGGTGGATACGAGCGGGACGTACAGCTAACGCGGTCGCGGAGCTGATTGGGCGGTGAGCGTGTCATATGCGTATTGGTGCGTGCCGCGCTGGAGGGCGAGGGTGAGCTAGATGGACTGGCTGTGGATCCCCATCGCGGCCCAGTTTGACCTGACGGCTACTTGGGAATCCACATTTCATGAAAGATATGGGCGTGTTCGCAGTAGCCATGGTCATGTCCACTGTCTCAATCAGGCGAGGAACATAGCGTTTATTTTTTTTTAATCATTGAAGGCGGTCAAATAACGCGTGAAATTTGAAGCGACCCAGCCGGTCCGGTTGCCGTCATTCGTTGAGTTAGAAACTTCGTCGCTGGCTCCGAGTCTTAGAAACAGAAACTCTTTGGAGTTCCCACAGACCGACAAAGAACCACAGCTTACTGTGTATGTATGTGTGTGACGGTGACCGATGTCGTGCAGGTGAGTTCGTGGGGGGTGAGGTTGAGAAGTGAAGGGATGAACAAGCAATGCCGCTTCTTGACACGCAGCGGCTATACTATTGTACGGGACGCATTTCTTATTCCTTTGGCTTTATATCACACAGCCACATAGCAGGCACATATAGAATACAATGGGAATTTTTTCATGAGTGGACATGCCGTGCTTGGAGAGATACGAAAGATTTATTCTCATCTGACTTCCAGTTCATATTTGAAACCCTCCACCTTTATAGTGTAGCACCACTGGTGCAGTGGACATGACACTTGCCTAGAAAGCGAGTGGCATGAGTTCAATCCCACTTGCCTTGAAAGCAAGAAAGCGGACTTGTCTCGAAAGCAAGCGGCATGGGATCGATTACTGCTTGAGGAAATGATTTTTTGTTATCCATCGCTGCACCCTTGTGTCATGGGGTCGCAAACTGTAAACTTTTCTTTTTATAAGACAGTGTGCTATCGATTTGGGTAGCTTGGGCACATGTGTGCCTTAGGGCTCGGTATGATGAGAGAGAGAGAACCGACCAATGAAGTTCCGCGCAGAACACAACACCCCTTGCACAAAGAAATGCTAGGTTTGAGTTCAAGCCCAAAAGGAGGAAATGAAGGAGAGGTCTTAAAGAGGCTTGCCGGCCCCATTGGTATCCGTCACTAGGCACAGTATAAATGGCCCACCGTGTCGTCCAATTTATCATTTAACTTATCAATTATAGCAATCAGCTGTGTCACGTTGCCGTGATCTCCAACGGCACGCGACTTGCCTTCCACCGCGAAAAAAAATAAAAATAGCGCCGCGAGAGAAAAAAAAAAAACCCCCTTCGCCAGCTAAAATCAGCACTTCCTATACAAGTCATCACACCCATGTCCAAGACTTCGATGACGAAGAGAGCCCTCAATAGGAACCATAACTCCAACTCAAGGGGTGCAAACCAAACTCATTCACGACAAGCAGCGGCTGCCGAGGCGAAGACGCGGGTCTCTCTCCGCAACACCAGCTCTGGAAGACCACCAGGCAAGAAGACCCGGAAAAACCGCTCGCGCCAGCAGGCCGCCGAAGTGCGCGACGCACTAAACGCCGAATTTCGCGATTTGCGCACCAAAGTAAGTGGCCACCCACCCGCCGAACGTGAACGTCGATATCATCACCACCACATTCGCTCTCTCCCCTTCCCCTTCCCCTCCCACCCCTCTGCGATCACAT
>QFFA01007916.1:0-11262 GCA_003316565.1 Russula foetens | reverse complement strand
GTCCGCGCGACCGGCCGCGTCGCCAATGTAATAAGAGGTACTCTTATCTTTGGGCGAGAATGAGCGAAATGGTCGGAAGGAAGCAGACCGACACGAATGAATGGCTGACTGACTGACCTATCGTGATCCCCTCTTGTGCAAACATCCGTTCGAGTTCGAACCACATGCCAGGCATGGGCTTCCGATGCCCGTCTCTCGCCGTGGCCGCAAAGATACGAAATGGAAGATCGGGCACCTGATCATAAAGTGCTAGCATGTCAAGCTACGAAACACGGCAAAGACGGTGCGCTAGATAACACGCACCGCAGCAGCGATCAGCGGAATCTTTTTCTTCCAGTCCGCGAGCTCCGAGGGTTTGAGGAGTTGATTCGAGATCAGTACGACCGAGAACCTGGCGGGTCAACGTTAAGTATAGAATCTCCGTGTCCGTGACACAAAAACGCGATGCGTGGAGGCGATATGGTGACAGAGGCAAAAGAAGGCGAAAACTAAGCAAAACAAACATCGAGAAGGAAAGGACGAGAGAGATGGGCGTACCCAGAATCGTGCACCTCCTTCAACTTCTGCGGTACGACGGCCCTCCACCACTCCCACTCGAGACCGTTGGCCTGCTTCTTCATTACGCGTTTTCCGCCGCTAGAGCCGCCCTTGGACCCCTTGCGAGTTCCGACCTGAATAAATTGCGACTTGATGACGGTGCCGTCGAGATCGAACGCCGCGACGCGCGAACACGCGGTCGGGGTGAGATGTACGCCATGCAGACAGCTGCGTGTTTGACCGAGAGGAGAGAGCCATCTGAATGGCGTCTTCTCCTCGGTCCCTTCGTCTCCTGCTCCGCGCTTTTCGAAGATCGGAAAGACTGGTGATGGACGTGATGACTAGCAAGTCAGTAAAAGAAGACGTTCCATGACGGTGACCAAGGAACGACGCCTCAAAGCTGCGCAAACGCACGTTTGGGTGCTTTGGTCTCTGGTTGGGGGCCACCCTGAGGGGACCCAGGACTGTCCCCTGGGTTGACGTGCTTCCGTTTCAGAGAAGAGGAAGACGAAAGACCTCGGTGCTCGTGGTTGGAAGCAGACATGATGATATTGTGATAGGACCGAATCGAGTACGTATTGATACGCCGCCAAAGCATCCGGATGATCACAGAGTAAGGAACTAACAGACGTCGATAGTACAGCAACAGCTCAGACCCAACCCACAAAACATCAAGTCAAAGACGAGCACAACGTGCATATGCTACAAAAGCATAGTACAAAACGTACTTTATCGAATTCTGCCCGACTACACCGGGTCTGATACGGTCTTCCTCGAAGCCAAACACGAACGAAATCAAATGGGGAGGGAGCACCAATTTACAGATGGTGCATCTTTGAATGTAAGGAAGGGCAAATCGCGCGACGAGGGTAAAGAGTACAAGTCAAGGATGACCCCATCTGACGAACGTTATCCTGCATACAGTCACCAGGAGTTGTAGCCGACTTTCAATCCAGTCGTCTCAATGCCAGTTGAGCGACAAGTGCTTAGGCGATGTCTAGAGTGCGGTACCATAGCTTGCGCTGACGCTCTCGCTAAGGTGCTCGTCTGCTGGGTTGTACGTAAACCCGCGGAATTGGTCTTGTACTGTCTCCGAGAGCTGCGAGTCCTGCACGACTGAGTCCTGGGCGGTCTCTGACGTGAACTCTTGATCAAAGTTCGCCACGTCGAGGGCTGATTCA
The DNA here is from genome assembly GCA_003316565.1 of Russula foetens. Taxonomy (NCBI): domain Eukaryota; kingdom Fungi; phylum Basidiomycota; class Agaricomycetes; order Russulales; family Russulaceae; genus Russula; species Russula foetens. Next base: position 9,544 of record QFFA01007916.1, on the reverse strand, counting down.
ACCGACGGTTTGAATGGCGGCTGGATCTTCTTCTGCATAAGCCTGCAAGAGGTGACATCAATCGGAGTTATGCACCAATCTTCAACAGTCATCACCTGTTCCAATCAATGTGGCGCGAAAAGAAGGGATGCCGCTTGATTTCTTCGCCCCCATTGGCACCGAGACGCCGTGATGGATCTCGTTGCAGCAGCGCGGAGATCACACTCCGTGCCTCCTCAGACATGTCCGCAGGGAACTGCAGTGGGTCGGACAGGATGCGCTGATACATCACGTTTACATTTTCATCGTAGAATGGTGGAAGGCCGGTCTGAAAAATAGGTCAGTATATGGGATGAGGAGTGGCGGGATGCGACCAACCATCATCTCATATATCAAGACACCAAGGGTCCACCAGTCGACGGTCTTTGTATAGCCTTGCGATTCAAGTAATTCTGGGGCAATGTACTCGGGTGTACCACAGAAGGCTGTAACACGAATGTCAGGTGGGAAAACCCCGAACGCACTGGCCGACGCACTATTTGTCCTGTCGGTTTCGGACATATTGAGTTTGCAGAGACCGAAATCACATAGAGCGATGTGGCCGGTGTAATCTAGGAGGATATTCTCCGGCTTCAGGTCACGGTATACGACATTAAACATGTGCAAATGCTCGAGGGCGCATAACAGTTCGGCGGCGTAGAATCGGCTTCGACCTTCATCGAATCGACCCTCACGCTGTAGATGATAGAACAGCTCCCCGCCGTTTACTGAAAAAATATCAAAATCAAGGCTAATGACTTCGATGTCCTGGCATAACATACCGAATGACATCACTAGGTACAACTTATCCGGGTTTTGGAACGAGAATTTGAGAGGAACAATAAACGGGTTGTTGACTAGGGCCAGAACGGTTCTCTCGGCAAGGATGTGGGTGATCTCACCAGGTCGGCTCGCTATGTTGGCTTTTCGGATCGTCTTGAGTGCATAGATACGTTGCGTGTCCTTCTTGCGGACTTGCATGACCTTCCCAAACGAACCCTTCCCGATCACCTTGAGGAGGTCGAACGCGTCAATCGTGAGAGTTTCATGCCGAGCAGGCTTATAGGCGATAGTAAGATGGAATGATCCAGAGCCTGATGTTGCAGTGTACCATTGGTCGGAGATGTGCTATAGTCGGGTCATTACAACACTCGGACAAATTCGGGGAAGTCACACACGTGAGCATCCAACACAGGGGTCAGATCCAAACGCCCCATGAGAAGGTCGTTCCCCATATTATCTTGTCCCGGTAAGGACTGTGCAGTGCGAAGGTACGCGGAAAGAGAAAGGTTCGACGTCCGCGAGACATCGCTGTTGGGGGCGCGCGTAAGCCAGATAAGGTACTCTCGAGCAGACGAGCCATGACTCACAAGTCGGCGCGGTAGTTCCAAACCGGATTGGCGAGATCGCCCCCGAGAGCATCAATCAAGACCTCGTTCTTGTCGAATTCTAGGACGACGTAGGGAAGCCACCAGTAACGCCGGCGTTGCATGCTCTCGCGGTTCGAGGACGACGTGCGTGGCGGAGGGCCGGTATCTAGGGCCTTTTGAATGACATCCGGGATGCGTACACCCGGGGAGAGCGCGAGGCCACGCCCTGATCAAGTTGAAAGTTGAATGAGTAGGTTGCCATCAAACAATCGGATGAGCTAGGATATGGTGAAGGGAGGCAAGTCGATATAATCACCTGAAAAGATGCGAATTGTGAGGGTACCTGACCGAAAACTTGGTTGCTGGGCGATTTGAGTCGGCATCGGGGTTGTTGAGCGAGAAGGGATTGGGACGGGGGTGAGAGAGCGAGAAGGTGGTCCGAGATCCCTGTGGCTGTTCTCCTTGTTCTCTATGGAGAGCGGTATCAAAGTAGATGGAGTCACACCAAAAAAAAACTGGGCGTCAGAGGGGGGAGCCAAACAGGACGGGAGGAGTGGTGGATATGTGATCAAAGGTACGCACTCTTTGATGATGTGCCGATTTTCCACGACATTTTGACGGGTGATTATCTCGTCAGGGACACTCGCCGTCGACGGTAGTTAAGAGAGATTCATCGATGTCCGACAAAGCAGCTGAAATCAATTTCGCAAGCCAAGGGTTAAGGTGACATGATCTCCCGCCGAGTGACCTCTCCGATGCCCGTGACGGCTTGAGTCACCTTCGCCATCCTATCGCTGCTAACCCCTCTTTCTCCATTTACGCTGCCGTACTACTGTGGTAGGTAGGTACTGTACGGTACTCTCAGTTTCCGAAATTAACGCCTCCGGAGAGATGCGAATCGTGCGGGGACAACGGGACATTACGGAACACTCGGACCTTTAGTGTAGCAGCTTGATCACGATCATGGTGCTCACTCATGCTTGAGGCGTTTGGTTGTGCAGTGCAGTCGAATCCAACTGGTTTCGCTTTGATGAGTACCAAATCGGCATTCCATCAGGTGTGTGCCCTGACATCGCCAGGGAACCGTTGTCCGGTTAGTTAAACCTTGTTCGACGATATGGGAGATGACCTCAGCCGCCTACTTCTACTTTCAGACGACTCGCTGACAGTCGGCGCTGTATGGGACTGCCAAGGGGAACGCCGTCTGTGGATCACTCATTCATACTCCATGCTGTTAAGAAGTGCGAGGGGCGCTGTACTGGCAACAGTCACGCGGATATGAACACCTCATTAATCGCCGGAATAGCCTGAGGGTGGTGAAAGTCTACAGCAAGTCCTCTGGTAGCTTTCCTCGTACTTTCAGAGGCCTCGCGGCCGCGATTCCCTGTCTAAGGCTGGTGGTGCCTACCCGTCAATGGCACATTGCTGCAATTTAGCATCGAGAGTCCGATGAAATATCGTTTGTGTTCGGGTGCTTGCTAACTAGTAGAGACTACGCTTTAACGACCTCATCCCTCGTATGATACGCCACTCCTGTGTACGTTATTTCGTCCCTTGTGTGGTCGTCGTTGCGACGCTGCGAGAAGGATCTTGGGTAGGCCTACCCCTCCCTTTACCCCTCCTGCCGTCTTGCATACCTCGATGGGGCCGGGGCCTTCGCCCAGGATTCGGTGGCTGGGACGGAGGGTCATAGCGTGGGTCGAAGCGCAAAAGAGCATCAAGGTTTCCTCCCATGCGGAGTCGCATCACCGCACGCTGACAATCTTCCCGAAAGCGCACGATCATGTTGGGTCTGATGTTCCCGGCGAGGTTCTGTGTTCACAAACGTCGGATAGGTGTGTAGTTGTCTCATTAACGAAGCGAACTCTACCTTTGCTCGAATAAAAGGGTCAGCCACACAGAGGACGTCGGATTGCCATCGAGACGGTTGGGCCTTGTCGTCTGTTTCTTCAAACCCGTCTGCATCTTCTCCAAGATCTTCCTCAGTTTCAGAGCCCGAGTCATTGAACTTATCGTCCAACCCTCCACCCTCGTCCCTCCCTTCATCCATTATCGGTTGTCCGTCAATACGAGTACCCGCGGCCTGAGATGTCTGGCCTTCCTGTCCTTCCAATACTTCAACTCCCGCATCTGACAGAGCTTCTTTATCCCCCCCTTGCTTGCTTTTTGATGAAGACCTTCCTCCTGCGCCCTGCTCGAGGTGGGCGCTCGAACTCGAAGACTGCCGGAATCCACTAAATGGACCATCCCTCAAGGTTTCCGACTCTTTCCTGTTGCATGGAACTTCACGAGGAACGACACCACCCCAATGCACACTTATCAAGTTGTTGCAATAATCATGTTCATGACCCCAATACCTTGTGGTCACAGTCAGATGAACGCTCCCAGCCGAGAAACGTATTGGTTCTGCCTTACTGAAACCAGTCTTGCAATACCTGTTCAACCTCCACCACAGGAGGTATCCAATTAGGTGCTTTCTTCCATCGCGCTTCGCAGCGGATCCTTTCTTGCGTTTTCGTACGCAACCAGAATGTCCTGCCTTCCGGAAGTATAGCACCTTCTTGCAAATTTGGCAACAAACCCCTTGTCTGAGAGAATTTAGCAAGCAATTGACGCTCATGCTACTAGGTAGGGAAATGCACAGTACTTGTAGGAGTCCGATCGTCATTATTGTGAGTGTGTAGCTACTGAATGTGATTGACGTCCTCGGAGCGCCTGCTGGGCTGTTGTAGCCGAGTGGACGTGCCCACCGTTTGATAGCGAGAAGCACCAGCCGAAGTACTGGTAAGATGTCGCAATAATGTTGGATAAGAGAGGTATTGATAGAGCCCAGCTGATCGTTTATGTTCAAATCGCATTGAATGCCAGTGTCAAGATCTTTGAACTTCACTTAAAAACGATGGTGGTCAGCTAAGGCTGTACGTGGGATAGGTTATGAGTTGATACCTATAGGTACAGTCGCCTTGGGAATCCTCACGAGGATCTTGAAGCCAGACCGTTGGAGAACACGGCTCACCTCGCTGAGGCACTGTAAGGTAAAGCCAATCACTCACGTTGAATCCAGCGCACCTAATTTTGTAAATATCTTTTGCACGTCAGTACGGAAAGTACTTGTAGGATGAGGATTGAAAAAAGCGTACGAGGTAGTGAACCGAGATCAACATTATATGTGAATCCTGCCATTCTGTCGGGGTCCTGTAGCAAAGTTCACTCCCTCGAAGATGAGGCATCAAAAGGATGCCTACAATGACAACCATATCGATATCGCTAGTTTGTCCATCGACTCCATATTGCGTACTCCCAAATACCTCAACGCGATACTGATGACCAAAATGACCCTGAATGGCACTCGCTACTTTCGTGATTGTTCGTTGGCGCATCTCTCGGATCTGCTGACCTGGTATGGTCGTCTGAGCAAAGTCAACGCAGTTAGGCGTAAAACTTTTATAATTGGATGCTGGAAAGGCGGAGCCCACATTATACAGCTTCACCAGCTCTGTACGCAAGCTTTGGTCTGAAACATAGCGCCGACGCTCCATGTGAATCGCAACCGGTGAATAAGGTACGTTGGCTTGGATCGGGGATGGAGAAGGACTGCGATAGCACTGTCCAGCGAGTTTCTCTGGTTGGTAGTAGGGACCAAATATAGTATGCAAGGGGTGCGCCTTCTGCAGAAGCGATGCACAGGTTTCCGCTAGCACGGAGAAATAGTGCAGCGTGCTGCGATGTACATTGAACGCGTGATTCTGGGTACACCGGTCAACCTTCAGAAGTAACGGTGGAAGTAACACACGTGAGTTTGGACAAACGGATCAGGGACGATGAGCTGGTGGTGAGACCACGGTGATCTCGTTTCATCAAATGTCTTCAAGTCGTCGACAAACCTTCCGTTATGATTGTTTGGTCGATTGATGTGAAGAATAGGCCATTTTTCGCCATTGCCCGTGCGTATTTGATGAAACTTTTTAGACACGATCCATCTTTTTGGCATCGTTGATCAGCGAACAATGACGATTACCCGCCGTTGCAAAAGTTTCCCACCTTAAAAACCGTAGCAGGACTGGTGAAAAGTCGCTAGCAGTGTATGAGTTCGGAAACAAAGCATATGAAATTTCGATGATGACAGGTTGGTTTGGACCTTCCCTGGCGTCGAACTGCATCCATACGTTTTCTGTGTAGTGCGCAATAGCTTGCGCCTGCTCTGCCGAGACAGAAGTCGAGCGTCCTGCTTTCGTGAGGTTTGTTACCTCCTCTTCCTGTGTCGGTCAGAGAAAGTCGGAATTTGTGGAAGTCAAGGTATGATTTACCTGGAAAAACCTGATGAGAAGAAGACATAGCGTCTGTGGGGTGATCTCTTTGATATCCCATGAACGCATCCAGATGTAAGTTAGGCTGGTCATCAGACGTAGATGTGAATTCCTTCGACTGTATAGATCCAAGAGACTGCGCGTGTGCCGGGTTGTGGGACAGGGAAGGGATAATCTGAATTGTTCTGGAGTCGTTGCCTCGAGGACAGCAGGATAGACGATCTCTGGGTTGGGGCTTCGAGTGTACCGTGGCCATCGAAACGCACCACCTTCCGTGCGAGGTGGAGGATCACCGCGTTTCCCACTTCCTTGTATATTATCCCGTCGCTGGACTTCGGCGGATGGTATGACACCATCAAAACCGTGGTCTTGTAGCAATGCGGCTAGGCGGCTGTCACATGTGAGCAATGGGGTGTCATGTACACAATAGGAGCAAGGCACCTCGGGTAATAAACATTGGGGAGTTTGCTGAAGTTCGTGCCAGGACGAAGCCCACCGGGGCGACTGTGGTCCTGATGAGGTGAGCGCAACGCCATAGTATGTCCGACGTGAAATAAACGTGCGAGGGCGGCCAGTTAGCAGACAGCAGTCCCAAGGTGAGAACTGCACGCACCACTATCATTAGCTCCATAGGGGCAATGTCCAAGTCGTTAGCATAGTTTCGCATGCTAATATCCTCGACGTCAAAATTATCACCCATGTCGGACTGAATGATTTCACGAAGGCGTTCAAGAAGAGCATGACGTGTTTGCAGTGTCTCCCTGGAGGGTGCGAGGGCCTGCAGAACGGAATTGAGGGGCAGGCCGAAGTATACTGGACTCGGGAACTCACCTTAAGCAGAGACTTTGCGTCGTAATACACTTGTGGATGACAATTCGACATCAGTACAATGTGGAATCAGGGGGAGAGTGATGGTCTTGCTCGGTGGAAGTGACAAACGATGCGACGAGAATCGACATCGACATCGATTTTTGTCACGGTATGCAGTCCCCGATTCTTCCCCGATTCGGGCATACAAGTGCAGTTTCAAAAAAATCACATTTCAATTAATTTGGATCTACTCGACAGCCGTCTAATCGACAAAATGGGCTCTCGCGACAAGTCATCCCGACTTTTTGCTTTTCTTCTTCTTCTGTGGTCTCCCAACAGTACCATGGTCCGCTGGATCTGAGCCGTCTCGAGTGCGTTTCGATGGTCGCCCGTCTGTTTGCCACGCCGCTTCTGCCGTAACAGACACTGGAAGTGCCGCCGCAGCTGGCTCTGCTTCCGGTAGCCATTCCCCTGACGACTTGATTTGTACGGAATCGCTAGCTTCCGCTGGCTGAACGACTGAGGTGCTTGGTATAATCACCTTTGGTTCTGAGAATACTGCACGATACGTTTTGCGGGTTTCTGAGAATCCACCGAGGTGTAAACGCTTTGCAAGAGCGGGAAGAGCTAACGGAGAGGAATCACGCACGCGCACGAAGGACGAGGGATTTGGGGGTAGTAGTGGCAGCATCGTGGGCCATATTTTGGGAAAGACCAAGGAATGTTACTCTTAAGCCCTTGGTTAGCAATGGCAGCACGGAACCGAAGGTTTGTACACACAAGTTTCCGATGTCTTTAGGAGCACGTATATCGGCGACGTCCATCCCGCCACTTGTCACGATGAGACCCTTTCCTTTTGTCACACGAACGACCTCGCGTGCTGTCGCCCACCAATTGCGTTTTGCGGTGCTGTCAAGGGCGCTCGCATATGGGATCTCAAAGACGGCGCCATTGCGCAATGCCGTGCGCACCATGGTATGTTTCATACGAAACGGGAGACGAGGGGCATCGAGGGGCACCGAGATTACATGCGCAGAGAGCGGGGAGGGCTGAGTATGTGTTAGGCATGCGAGGGAAAAGCTACCCTCGGTGGTTGGTGCAAGTGCGATGATGTCGTAGGGACTAAACAGATTGGACTGCGCATTTGTCTGCAGGGCGTTGTGTTAGCGACGCAACACGGATAACAGGGAAAGTTCGAGCGCACGAGCCCGAAACCTTTCTCGCTATCCTCGTCGAGAACAATCGTAAGTCGCTTCAGATACACGACCCCGGGTCGCTTCTTCAACTGGCGAAGCAATGGGTCCAGTGTGTTGATGAAGGTTTTCGGCTCGACCTTTGATTTTATGCACTGATTAAAAGCAAGAACGGAGTAACCCACTGGCCCACCGATAAGTATATCAACGAGGTACGAGTGTAGGCTGGGAAAAGACGCACGATGCACAAGTAGATCTAAACGCGCTTGGATAGCTGCGAGTTGCGCTGGGGTGAATAGCGCCGAGGTGGAGGGCTGGGATTGTTTCCCTTTCCCCTTGTTCGTTTGAGGCACTGAATTTGCAGAGGGTTGGGGGATTGGGACGTTCAGATCGAAATACATGGCGTATGTACGGTATGGGTGATGGATAGGAAATACGAGTCACATGATCAAGCCCGCGTCCTTGTAATAAACGGCTTGTGACCGGCGGATAAAAGACGTCAGTTCACACCGACAAGCGAGAATGTCGCTGGCCAAGCTCACAGCCCTATCAACACAGACTCTGTCGCTATTACTAGAGCGTCAGAGACTACAGTCACTATTACCCGCCCCCATCGCAAATGGCACGAACAGCTCCTTACACCTTCCACAGATCACCCGCAACCTCGCTCAGCTGCGGTCGGGGATTATGGAACTGGAGTCGCTTGGGGAACACAGCGAAGCCGTTTCACTTCTCCGAAATCAACATGTTCGTATGCGAGATATGGTAGGGTCGGACGCGGTCACCGAGCCGCTTCCCGAGCCAGCTGCGACCCGAGAGTCCACTCCCCCACGCGAGGAGAATGCTTGGCCCGCTATCAGCAAGCAAGTTTTCACGCCATATACGGACGACCCGGAGGCTGGGAGGGACCCTGTATTACTGCTGCAGGAGCAGCAACGCCTCATGGATGGTGCGTGTCGTGCTTGTTGCTGCGTGAGGAGCGTATCGCTCCAACGGACGTGTAAACTACAGACCAGGACGTACATCTGGATTCGCTTTCACGCTCGATTACCCGTCAGCGTGACATATCGATACAAATCAACGACGAGCTCGAAGTACATACAGGCCTGTTAGAAGAGTTGGACTATGACCTCGATAATACTGGAAGTCGCCTGGGGCGAGCTCGTCAACGACTTGGACGCGTTGCCAACGGTGCGAGAGAGCACGGTGAGCAGATGTCTCGTTGAAATCGAAAGAATTGGATGGCAGCTGATGGTGCAATGTAGGATCGGCATTAACTATTGCACTACTCATCTTCGTGTTGTTGATCTTAATCATCGTCTTCAAGACATGACCATTTTTTTGGCATCCCTTCCTTATCTTCATTACACTTACATGATCTAAGGGCGAGCATCTGCTCCGTGGTTACATACACAATTGTACTGTACTCTCACCATTTCCGTTAATCGGCGGATACCTTAATGAACGGATGGTCATGGCTCGCATCATGGCATGAGCTGCTTACAATTGTAAGAGACGCGCTCTAGACGCGCCCTCTGCTTGAAGCCATAAAGTATCTGATATTTCTTGAGTTCTTGAACCCACCGCTCTTAATACCTTCCCATGTCAAATAACACCACTCAACTTGGAGGTACTGCCTCAAGCGTCTGCGTTGGGAAGATCGGTGTAAGTGTAGCTCCCCTGATCCTCTCCGTTCTCATCGTTCGTTGACCCCTCGCTCGATATCTATCCTAGCATGGGTTAATGATGATGACGTGCGCACTTCTCTCTGCCGCATTGTATCCCAGCATCGATATGTCTTCCCAAGCTGGCGTGATCCAATGGTCTCTGACGAAGAGGCGTTCGC
>QFFA01007828.1:0-10115 GCA_003316565.1 Russula foetens | reverse complement strand
TCCTAGATACTATCGGCACAAAGTTGGAGAAATTCCGCCGTAGCCAGGGACTGGTAAAAGCAGTGTATGCTTCTTTACAGGGTAGGTTGGCCAAATGTTGGCAGTTATGTGACGCATACTGACTTGTATCACAGCTCACCAGGCTGCTTACGAGGCTGGTATTCTGCATTGTGACCTGAGCCCTAACAACATCATGCTTATAGACTCAGAAACGGGAACTGATGTCAAAGATGGCATGCTGATTGACTGGGATCTCAGCGAGGCTGTCAATGCCAGCTCACAGGATACAACCGATGCTCCGCCGCGTCGGCTTCGACGCACTGTAAGTAAAGTATCCGAAGCAGTATGGATCCTGAGTTCCTAACTTGCCACCAGGGTACATGGCAATTTATGGCCGCAGATCTAGTTAAGAATCCCAAATTACCCAAACCGTGGAACACGACCTCGAATCGATTTTTTGGATTCTTCTGTGGATGTGTCTGTCGTACATGAAGACCAGCATGGAACCCGGATCGCGTGCATCCATCCTCAATGACACAATGTCCCCTGGCGTTTATAATGGCTCCGGTGGGATCAACAAGGTCACCTTCATGACAGGTGGGGGGGTTGTGTTGGCTGAGTTGATAACGCCCAACTGTCCAATGGCCAATTTGATCAAGGCTCTGCATAGATTACTCGGCGAGCGGTATCGGCCCAAAGAGGGTTTACCTTCCGCTTCCCCAGCCCCAGACAGGATACAGATTAACGCGGAGCATGCAGTCGAGGGTGCAACTGTGGATGCGGCACGGAGAGACAAGGTCTTGATCAAGCATGAGGATGTACTCGAGGTGCTGAAGAAATTCATCGGTCAGGAAGGGTGGCCCGATAATGATCACGCTATGACTCAAGAACGCGTACTCTCCAAGGAAGACGCCCGGACTAGCTTAAAGAGATCAAGGTCTTTGGCCGAACTGGATGGTACTATTGAGACAGAGCCTGTGGCAAAGCGGTTGGCAATTGCCTAGTTTTTTCTTTTAATTTGATTTGATATCTACCTGTTTGTCGGTCAAAGGGTTGACTCACGCAAGATCGCTTCCATGCTGGCAGCAAGGCGTACATGGAGGTCAATCTCCTAGGTCATCTTATGGGGCATGGCTCTAGCTCTGGGTGGTTTCGTTGATATTTGCTTGGAGTTCTGTGGTGTGAATTGCTATGCTTCAATTCCTCTCAAGAGAGTTACTTGATAATGCCTCAAAAGTAATTTTTTTCCCTAGAGCACTATATAAATGCGCCAGATGGCGCAAAATATCATCTGCGTTTTCTCGAAGGTTTCTGGGTGCGCACGTCCGATTCCCTTTCGCCTCCAGCACAACTGTCATCGCCTTCGTGCACTAATCAGCGTGTCGACTGAGCGGAACATGACTCGGAGTCGACACACATCGCATCTGTTGACAAGCCTGTAAGTGAGGCCGAGCACCGGTACACATTTGGGTAATTTGCATCAATAGCAATAGCCCACATATATGTATCCGGGTCACCTAAAACTGCACTTGTATCCTCGGAAATGGTCATGACTCTGGGGCCGGCACTGGCACGGGGGCGGGTCGTCTCCTGTTCAACCCTACTCCTTGGCCTGATGCAGCATTCAGATTCCCGTGGATTTCTCCTGAGGGAGCTCGAGAGCTCTCGGTCGTCTTTTCCTTACGGCAGGTGTCATCAACTCGATGTCTCAGGGTCTTCTCATAGCCACCATGAGGAGCGATGATACAAAATGAAACTGCGACGCGACGAGAGTTGGGTCGCGGCTTTTGCCGCTAACTGCCGCAGTCGCGGGCTCTCGTTTCGCATGGCCGCACGTCGTCTGTCCTTCAACAATCCGCACTATGCGTGCTGACAGCGCTGACCCGTTGGTTTTATGCTTCTATCAGTCGTGTTTGCAACACATTGGTGAGCATTGTATCGAACACGCTGTTTGATTATATGCGCGCTAACACGCATTTTCCTTGCGATTTATGCTTGCATGCATATCAAGCTATCAACGTCTTAATTTATTATAATAGCTAGGTATCAATCAATCTCGAACCGGTACCAATTCCGGAAAATATACAATACGCCTCGAGTGGATGCCCTTCTAAACAGACCTGTTTGGCTGTACTTGGACTATGGCCACATTTTGCCGACATCGGCCTCCACTCTTCCGAGAAGCTCATTCCTCACTGAACATGATAATGTCGTGGGTTGCTAGTCCCTGCGTTTCATACCAGTATTACACACTCATTCGGCCCCATCCATGTTTGCGTTCTTTTGGGCATGTCCCAATCGTCCTGCATTGAAACATTCATGCAACCAAACACGGATAATGCTCTACAGTGGCGAGTGAAGCAGCTCGCTCGTTCATATCCAAAGTTGGCAATCAGAGTAATCACAGGCCAAGTTCCTACATCACAATTACATGCTTTGAGGTTGACATGTATGAGCCGAAACTTAAAACCGGGAGGCCCTACTAATATATATATATAGGCACAGATTTAACGGGCAGAAGCAAGCATCGAGTTGTCCCATACACTCAGAGAATGTCCCCCCTACCCTACGTGTTTTCCCCCCTCCCGTCTCCACAGGTTAAAGTCATACAGGAATACTTGAAATTCTACTCCGAATTTGACTTCGAAGGGTTGAGTGAGGTGACCACGGATGACTTCACTCAGCAAACATGGCCCATGAATCTCGATCAGCCCATCAGAGCGAAGGCCGAGGAGATTGCCGCGTTGAAAAAGTTGCGAGATGGGCTCGGTGGAACGCCAATGCAAGTAAGCAAAGCACAGTACGATCATGAATTCGCACGAATTGCCAATCTTTCTGATAGCTTACCGTATACGATATCGACGACGGTTTGGGGAAGACTTGGGTCCATGTATACCTTTTTCTACTGTTGACAGGCTTGATGCTGATTTTTCGACGTTCAGCTGAAACTTGATCCGCTCGACCTTGAGGGTGTTTATCTCTTCGAGTTCGGTAAAGGGCTTCATACATACAAGATTGCTTCCGTCAGGGAATTTGTTGACAGCCACACGTTCCTGAAGCTGAACCCGTCATCCGAGCCTTCTACCTGATGGGATGGGATGTGACTGCGCCGCCTACCAATTACTATGGTAGCCCGAGAGTACATAATGCGACACCTCTCGAATACTTGTCCTATACCTCGTGTATTGTGTGTATGGTATCGAAACGTGTCACCAAGGACCCGCTAAAAGCCCATTCACCCAAGCTACTTTCACGTTGAGGGAAGGGGTGCGATATGTGTTTGTTATTTCGCCTGAATGTCGCGAATGGCCTTCAATTAGCATTGCTACCTTAGGTGAAATCAAATCGAATACAACGGGTTAGTTTTCAAGTTACTTTCCACCAACCGCCGGCTTGATTCGTCTGCCAATAAAAGTTCGAGGTGCATCCAAGGAGGGTCATCGCCCTGCACAAGGACGAGAGCGTGTTGAACTCATGAACGTCACATGCGTTAGCGTGCATGAGACTAAGGGTGGGTTGGTCAATGGCCCTTCGATGGAGTTTGCAATCCAATGGCATCGCCTTTGGTGACCAAGCTATAGCCCACGGTCGTCGCATAAATTGAAAGCCTATCCTGGCGTCACCAAGGAAAATCCAAGATAGTAAATTCCTAAACGCACATTCCATGATATAAAAACAGAAAAAGGACATTCCGCCGACTCTTCCAGCCGATCGCGCCCTTCCGTGTCGTCGTCCGTCACCCTCGTTGGTCGTATCGGACTCCGACTCGGATCCACCACCACTCATCGACGGTGCTGGACGCTTCAGATGGTGGCGACTCCGCGCCGCGCCAAAGGCTCGTTGATATTCAAGGATTGGAGGGGATCATATCATGTTGCGACTCAGGTTTGAAGTTACATTGCGTCCACGATCGCCTCGGATCTCATGTTGGATAACAATAGTATATGCGGGTCGCCTCGAAGAGTTTGTCCTGAGAGGAGCGGGCGTTTTCGGCGGGCGAAGGCTGAGGTCTCGGCCCTCACTCGGGGTAGAGGCACCAACTCCAGTGGTGACGGTGCGGAGGTGCTCGAGGAGAGCATGCACGGGAGGAAAACTCAGGCTGGTGCGGTCCACTGTTATCGCCATGATATCACACCGACGCGTCGATATCGCCGCGATATCTTGGCAGGTGATTCAGAGGGGACAACCATATTGGCGAGTGATGCCCTCGGTGTCCACGACGTGGCGGTGGATCGACGACCCCCACAACGGAAAGGACACCTTGAGCGGCGCGGCGATCTTCAGGTGGCGCCGACGTTGGTGATAACGCCGCTATATTCGAATCCACGACGGGCCCGCTACCGTTGTTGCCGAAACAATACGGGACGAAGGTGCATGTCATCGGCTAGGTTCTTCCGAGCTCTCTAGCAAGCACTCCGGCACCCTCCGCGCCGCCAGCTTCGTCGTCACGTCGTGATGTTCCCCCGGGAGTTACCGCGGCTGACAATTCTTGGCTTGGCTCCCGATCCGAGTCCATACCGCGTCCCCAAGCCCAAGGACTGGGATGCTGGAACGTGTGATATCCCCGCTGGAGGCCTGCCATCCATGTCACTTCGACGACGAGCTGGATGCACATGGCTACATTGTAAATCGAACTACCTTTGATCTAGTTGGTCGCTCACAGCAACAACGCTTGTCACGGTGGATCCCATGTCCAGCGATAAAGTAGGGTGGTCCCTGGTTAAGTAGTACACCGATGCACCATGACATAGAACGTTTAGAACGAATGAGAACTCCGTATAAAAATTGCTCGAACGGTGTCCTGGAAAACAAATTTCTGCGACTAGGGTATTCCTGGATTGACATTCCACCTCTTCGATCCTCCCCTAGCCCAAACTTCGTGTGGTTGCCAACTCATAGGGGTCGTCAACCTCCTTTTCCGGAAAAGCTTGCAATTCAATGGCATCGCTTTTGTCAGTGTGGCGTGGGGTGTACTTGTTCCACCCGGATGTACCCGATGAAAAGGACACCAAGTTCTGCACTTTCAGAATAGGACGAGAGGTACGAGAGGTTCTGGACGACTTTGACGATAGGTTTGACGTAGCCTGTGATCGCAAGCCAGTGGGCGATTATCTCAGTACTGGCCACTCATCGGGAGAGGTGAAGTAACACAGAACCTGCGCGGTGCATGCCAGATCGTGGACTGGAATTGACATCTGTTCACGCAATTTGACGCGTGAAAGAAGTGTTTCAAAGATTGCCTGTAGTACCTCCTTCAAATGAAGAAGTGAGACAGAGGAGGAGCGACCCACATGGGTGTATACAGTGCCGGATGTTAGGTCAAGGAGTCTGTAAACCGATATGCCTGGCAAAAGGAACCACGTCCCTAGCCCTGCGACTGCCCATGCTGTGGCAAGGCCCCCAGTTTGGATGGTGGTGCGGATAAGGTAACTGATGACTCTGTCTGACTTGCGGATACCGCTCCGGGATTTCAGAAGCACGCGAGTAAGGAAAACTATCCAAGAAAACGATCAATCTGCATGAGCCCCGAAGAATAACGAAGGGACGTACATGTGATGAAGCACTCTGCCACGGCTTGCACCGCGTGCCAGACGATTGATGTGATCCGTGCCAGTGATTCAGAGCTTCAGGTTCCTGTCAGCGTTGGTTCGGGTATGCAATATGAAAGCACCTGTACCACAACGCCTTCCAGGTTCCCACCACGTTGATCATACCGACTACAAAGGCTATGAGGGAAAGCAAAACGACTAATCCGGTCTGGAAATGACTCTTTGTGAGGGAGTAAATACTGAAACCTAGATGAATACTCGGGAACGCCAACAGTTAAATCAAGACAAACTAACCGGGATGCAAGAAACATATTCGCAAACATGATGATAATCAATTGGCATATCGAGTTGCTGGGGCCCTCCCATAGATCCGCTAGAGAAGAATCAGTGAGAATACGTATATGAGGTACAGAATCAACCTTTGGGCTTCGAGGGGTAAACATTCCATGTGACACTACAGGATCTTGGTTATGGCGTCACCTACAGTGATAACGAAGAAACTCACAATCTGACATATGCAAGATGCCACATGCTGTGGTACCTGAGTCAACGGGCCGGATACTGGCTAAACACCAAGAGCGTACAGTATGCTTTGGAGGCCAACCATCATAAATTGGACGACAACGAAAACTCTGAGAGGGTGTAAGAGAAGCAGGCCAAAACGAGATGTCCGTGCCCACCTCAGGTGTATCCGGTCCCCAAAGCCTGTCGACGCGGTAAATCTTGCCAGAGAATAGAACCGAACACCGTACATACCACGAGCGAAATAATCATAGAACTGTTGGCTCACCAACCCGAAGAGGGCCGCATTTACTGTATTCGAGAGATGAATGATTCCATGTGGTTGACTGGATTGCAGTGCTTACGAAGGATGGAAATCAGAAGAATGCCTATAAGGGCCCCGATGGGCGTCAGCTTCTGGGACCATGGGAACAAGATGTGGATGCTTTACCTTCAAACCCTGGGCTGCCCTGGGTGCCCATTGTGGGATCAGAGGGGACGGGGAGGTGGGGAGAGATGGATGGTCCGTCATTATAAATGCCTAAAATTGATTCGTAGAGAACGGTCCGTTTTTCAGGTACGGTGACAATCTGGGTTGGACGACATCCTGGAGGTTACCACGATTTTGAAATACACCATTGAGTTCCGTGAACAGGGGAGAAAAGGAAGGTTTGCAAGGCGCCACCTGTGGCAAACCGCAGTCGACAGGTTTACCAAGTATCGTAATGGATCGAGACCACGTATTCGATGGACCTTGTGTTACAGCCCAACGAAAATCCTTCCCTGAATCCTGAATGTATTGCGCCTCTAAGAATGAGTCAGTCTTCAGCTATAATGGCGAGATTCAAAAATGGGGCACAAGATTTTTTTATCGGCGATCCATCAAAAAGGCCATGAATGCACACCATTAACGTTTTTGCATCGGGCCAGAAGCTTACTAATAGCCTTAGAGGTGCCTTGTCGGACGACCGGCTAGATGTATACTAGATAGTGCGCGGAGGGTTCCCGAATGCTTGTCATTGCTTGACTTGCTTAGCAGGAAAATGTGCCCTTTTTTGTTTTTTGAAATTGTGCCCTAATGCCCTAATGACAAACCAGTGCAGCAAATTGAAGTGTCTCATGGGTTCTGGTCATTTGAACCTTACCTTTGATCGCATTCTCTGGAGAACCCAAAAGGGGAAGGCATAGACTTTGGCTGGTAATTCCCGCTCAGTCGAGCGCCGACTTTTTATTTTTTGTTTTGGATTTGTCGTTTTCTTTTCTTGGTGGACGGGTATGATCGATATCCACAAAGCTTAATTCTAGGTTCTGGGGTATCTACAATAGCATCAGTTTTCCGCACAGTGTACTCGTTGGAATACTGTATTGTTGGGATGAAGGATCGAGCTCATTTGGCGGATGTTGGAACACGGGCACGCTGGCCCACTCGAAATTTTCATCGCAGAGCGCCATAAACACGTTGGGATTACATCGACGCATTGCCGTGCGTTTGCTGGGCGTGCCGACCCCAGTTGTAGGGGTGGGAGACCAATTTGACCGGTTCAAAGGCGTCGCCGAGCCGCGATGCCATCCCCACGGTCGTGACATAAGCGCGGATGCAGCTACGGGCAATCCCGGCCGACCACTGGCAACCCCGAGTCAATGTGTTGGCACCGTACCGTTATCATTGGCACTTCACTGAGTATTTTTCTTTTGGAAAAATCGACTTGAAACCTCGTTTACGTTTACCAACTACTGGAGTGTATGAGCACCCTTGGTAACATTTGTTTCTCCCGGGTCGCCGAGCCTAAATTTCTTAGTCGCTGACTCACTGACAGTCAGGCGCTTGCCCTGTAGCTCATTCCATGCGCCAGTGCCACTGTTCGTCCATGGGCGCCAACCGCCGCCGACGAATTCGACAGCTGAAACAACGGGCGCAGCCATGCCCACGTCGCTTGAACATGTGTACTGTGTACCTCATCACACGACACATCTGAATTTGTGGATGTGTGAAATAAAGATCATTCCGGGTCCCCGCCTGTTCCTTTTTTGGTTCTTTGAGGGAGGACAGTACAGTACCGCAGTCCCACCGCTAGCGCTGGTGCGGCACGCTCCGTGAACATACTTCGGTGTTTTCTTTTTTTTTTCATTTCAATCAGGTATCCCCGATGCTTTGTACTAAGATTGGTCGCGCCGTTCGTCCTTCGCGAGAATCTTGCCGGGCACATGCGATGAATGTTTCTTACTTCACCTTCGCTGTTGACCTGCATTTTGGAACCATGTGGCAAGACCCAGTCATGATCAGAGCATATACACAAAGCATGAATATGCATGAATAGATGGATTCCGAAACCGAACGCGGTTAAGGATGGCGTACCCAGGTGCCCGAACCCTCCAGCAATCGTAAAATCACATATCAGGTCGGGTTTGCCCGGGCCAGTGACAGGTATTTGTTTTTCTGGTCCGTCCAACGCAGTACTGTATGGGTACCGTAACTTATTGAGAGGTTGATCCCCGCTTCTCGTAGCGCCGAATGCGCCGACGCTGCCGAGCACAGTAAAGTTATCCCTCCTCTCTCGTGATCGGCAAGCCGAATGCGTTTAGGTACAGCGAAGTAGCCGTCCAAGTCCTCGGGAGATGTCTTGAAGAGAGTAAGTCCAGTACAGTATGTCGAGAGGAATTGAATTGCCGGACCCCGTTACCCATCAGCCGCTTGATCGGCACCAGAAGCACAGAAGGCATCGACTCAGAGACGCGTTGTATTCTGATATTGGACTGGTTAATTCATCAGAAAACGTGATGAGGGGAACAGAACGGTCATAATCCATAAAGGATGTATCCGCCCAGCACTCGACCCTTAAATACTACTGTACTCGGGTTTGCCAACATGGGGGGGTCCCGCGCCCAAGTCTTGTTGGTCGTCTGTTCGAAAGGCGACGAGGCGGGTTTCCCGGCGGAGGCTGACAGCTCTCGGCACTTGTTCATTTTCGAGCGCTTGTTACGTACCGTGACTCTGTTTTGCCCTCTCAACTCCCCCTCTTCGGAACCTGTGCGTGTCCAGGCCAGCGTCAAGTCCTCTCTTTTATATACCATGTGGCACTTGGCTCCACCGCACATGATGTACCCCTCTGGTGCGTGTGCTGCGAAACGCACCTTCGAAAAGGCGCACGTACTGGATCGAGAAAACGGAATTATCGACGTCCCCAGCAGGTCGACTTCGGCCTGAGAAGCCTGGGGATCCAGCCAGTGGGGTGCCAGCCGAGTGCACAAGCAAATTGCAATCAATGAGCGACATCACAGTACCTTCGTTAGCCAGTTGACCGGATTTATGTCACGATTGTACTATAGGCCAAATACGCCAGGAAATTTACAGTGATGTGATGTAGGTTCGGGAGCAATAAATAACCAGCGCCAGTCAGGGCCCATGGCCGCAAGTGATCAAAATCGATTACTAACCGTCGCTTCCGTCCGAATCTTTCCACAGTCCCTGGTTTCGGTGCTCAGCTCTTCGACCTCGACTAAGCCATGCATCTGAATAACATCATCATTCTACCTGCAGAACTCATTGTCAACATACTGAAATACACTGATTACAAGACGGTGATCGCCTGTAGAAGAGTAGGCCTCTGCCTCCATCGAGTCTCTCGTCAGCAGCCTTAAGTGCGCCGTCGTCAGTCATGCCACCAGCTCAAGAGGATAGTGGACGCCTCCTCCGCGCTCCGATACATCGTAGAACTAGCAGGGGCCGGGATGCGCGACGGCGCACCAAACGGCGCGGTCCCCGCCGCGCGATTACGGAGCTTGCGGGAGATGCAGAACGCGTGGAAGTGCCCCGCGTGGTCGACGGTCGATCGCTTTCCGTCCTCGAAAGGAATATCGCCGTACCCCATGACCGCGTCCGGAAATCTGGTCGTGTTCCGCAGCTGTAGGAGCCGCAGGGGCGAGCTCGTCTTGCTTCGCCTTCCGTCCGAATCGCGTGGCATCCCAGAGCGGCTGTGGTCCTTGGACGTGGGCACCGACCGACTCGAAGCAGCCTGTGCGGACGATTCCCAGGATCTCCTCATTTTTACGTCGTAAGTAGTCATC
>QFFA01007827.1:0-10630 GCA_003316565.1 Russula foetens | reverse complement strand
CTACGAGGGCACATTTATAGTCCTAGAGCCAATAAACAATGTGGAGCACTATCAAGTGACTCCATAGTAAGAAGGAAATTGGATCGAACTAAGGGGTCCCGCGGTCGAAAGAGAAAGTGAGACAAGTATAACATGCAGCGAAGCGGTTTGGGGGAAGAAAATACGTGCCCTCGGTCGACGGTGCTGCGTTGCCAAAGCATGCCCGTGTGGCGTGGCCGAGGGTCCGTGCTCAGGGGCACTTTGGTGGTGGATAGAATCGAAAGGGAGTACTTCTGTGGAGGAGCGAATGGAAATAACCAAATCGAATCAAAGAGAAAGTTAATGTGCGTTTCGCGTTAGAAATTGAAGTCGCAATCATGGGTGCGCCCCCTTGGAGCGCGCCCAGCTCGCGCGCACCTTCAGTGCGCCTCGAGTGCCCCGCGGCCGCGCGTCTCCCTCGTCACCGTCATATTCCAGCATCAGCTTGCACTTCGATGTCATATTCGCTCCGGGCGTTGTAGGAATCTTCTGGTAATAGGCTGCCTGACAGTTTGCTATTTGTCTTGGCTTCATGCACTGACAGTCCGCCAGCGCTGAAAGCGGGCGTAAATGTGTTCACGGTTGGTGGCAGCACTGGCGGCGATGCAATGACTGATCCTTGTTGCGCTCTTGCCTCTGTGGACCTCATCAAGTCATCAGCACACACCTGACGGTAGCAGGGTACGCACCACGCGCATGAATGAGGATCCGTTGACTCATGATCGCAGTGACCGCAAATCCGAGCGATGACCTACGCAGTACACGTAGTAAGATTCACAGCGCAAACTCAGTAATGGGAGGGGGATACCCAGATATTTGAATGACGTCGTTTTTTTGGTGAAATAGGATGGTGTTCATAATGTTTACGGCTGTACAAAGAGCAGTTCGGTCACTGGGTGAGGAGTAACGACATCGATGAAGCGTACCTGTAAGCACAACAAAATATCCCAGGCCATCATATAACAGCCTTGGCTTGGTGTAAACCTTCTTGTCCATCATTACTCGAGGGATGACTAGATGACTTACATATTTACAAGCTTCGAGAAACTGCGAGGAGACTCCGAGTCAGAGCTGGCATTACATACTAAAGGAACGTAGCTTACGTAGAGGTTGTCTTTGCTTTTGCTTTCAGTAGGTAATATGTCGAGATAGATAGTACGGAAAAGTCGAATAACATGGCTACGAAGTAGAAGCACCAGCCAGGGATGGCAAAGTGAGGGTTGGTGATCTTGGTTAAGCAACTAGAAGCTTCCGTTAAAACAGATGGCAACTGGACAGCCGTAGTGGCAAGGGAAACTAAACGTACTTTCCCTGATCAGGTGCATAGTGGGCACACGACCTTTAATACACCATCCACGAACAAAAGAAAAGAGCCGTGCTTACGTTCTTCTGAGATGCTAATACAGGACAGTCGATCAATTAGCCGTCTCTTGCGAAGGCTGTTTAACTCACGACCCCGGCTGTGCATAGTAGATACCCACTGGAACTGCGGTCATTTGAGAATGGAAATCGTCAGAGAGAAAGCGATGATAACAGACCACAAGGGCGACAATATATGCCGAAATGAGGGCGCGCCCCACCCAGACATTTCGATGAGCAATGTTATACGTTCTGCGGCTCGTTGTCAGACTCGGTGGCCACTGGACAGAAACGGGACGACCAAGACACACCGAATAGCCAGGATTGCTTGCGACGCCATGACCTGGACGACTGGAGGACTTGTCAACTCCTGACGTTCAGAAGGCGTAGGGTACTAGAGACATACCTTTGAGCACAAGGGCAATATAGAAGTAATGGGAGCAAGTTTTTGGGGTGAAGTGGTGGTAGTAGAACCCCGTATTACCGACAACTAATAGCAGTATGCTCAAGTATCTACGGAATAGGTGATCAAGTCTTCCTGAAGACAATATTATAGTACCTCATGAGAACAAATAATATGAAACCCGTGCTATGATGTGTTTCGATTAAAGAGCGGTCTTCGAACCCTAGCGTCAGTTTTCTTACCTACGTCGACTTGCCGTCTTGTAGAGCCGCAATTCTGCGGGGAGTGTGACGAGATAACTGGGCGAATGTGTATCCTGAGGAGAGTCAACAAGACGCAACGGGCGACGTACTCGTAGGCAAGGAGTGTCATGGATACGATACGCATGTCATTAACCCATGCGAGAGCGCCCTGATCAGGGTTGGGAGCTTGGGTGGAGGCCATTTTGAATGCCGAGGAACACGAAGGAAGTTGGTGCAAAAACACTTGGCCCGGGAGAAGAAGGGCGAATGTTCACGTTGTTACGTCCATCTGGACCTGCAGTACATATGTATGATATAGTCGTGGGTTTGGTGGGTGAGGGTCGTGTCCGAATGTGATATTAAGGGGGTCAAAATGAGGGGGAAACTATAACCTAAAAAGCCTAACAAGGGAATCAGACATTGTCCGTCTCCTGATCGATTGGGGTTCGTCTTCGTCCGAGTCTTTGTAGGCGGTTTGTGCTGAAAAAAAAACAACTGTCACTCTCGGGCCGGTTTTCGAACACTGGGACCTTTGGCGATCGAACAGCAATTGGTATCGCTAGTCCAACGCCTACGGAGTTCTAGTCTTCTAGACCGGATAATTTCTTAAAAATCAGATTAAATGACACGAGGAGAGAATGGCAGTGAGGCCGGTTTGTTACTTTTACTTATTCCCCTAGAACGGGGTCGGTGATTGCCGCCCGGGAAAAAGCATCAACTCTTGTTGGCCCAAGAACTGGCAGATTATTTTTTTACAACTATTCCATCCGCTGGTTGAGTTCTGAGACATCCAGCTCTGGTCGTCTTGCGGTATAACAGGTAGCTGGTGATTGGTGGCTGCGTCAGCTGTGGTTCTACGAAAACGATTTCAATCTCAGGAAGCGCTTGGCAGATTGTCAATGGCACCGCGCCCAATCCGCATGATCTATCGGAAAAGGGCATACGTAGTGTGCCTTGTCTTGTCGGAATAATGTTGGTATAGTAGTACTGAGACAGAGGTCCTTGCCAGTACTCAAGATGAAGATGGACGCCGTCTTTGCTCGGTTTCCGAGTCAACTTCCCACGCCTTCCCACGCCTCCTTCCTACCTCTCCTCGTCTCCATCGCCTATCGATCGATCCATCACCGTTCCCCTCACCTTTCCTTGCAAGTCGCCATCACTGCGCCCCAAATCCCTGGTTCCCAAAGACAAGTGGATCACTCAACTCGCTGGCCGACGCTACAAGTGCACCTCGATACCTGTCAGGCCAAACGTCGTGCATGTCGCCTCGCCAGCCGGACCCCTAGTCAGATCATCGTGTTTCATCAGACACCGTTACTGTTGGTAGGATTAGTTAAACCACCTTCGTACGCTCTTTTATCACATTTTTGCCTTGGGCCCCCCGCTCCCTTTTGCAGCTTTTTCTTCTCATCCTGGCCATTGGACCTCGACGTTTCACTGCTATTTTCGACTCTGCGCCAGCTGTCGCGCCTCAGGACACAATTTACTTGCTGTCTTCAATATGGTCTCCTAACGCTCTTACCAACGTGCCGCGCAGGTCTGTCGCCGGCAAGATTTCTCATTCGCTCAACTCCCTTTTCCCTCTCTCTTGATTCGTGGCGTAACTTGTGCATCCCCGCTCAGACTCATCGTATGAATACCCTTGTCCCCATTCGCCGAAAGGCAGGCAACTGTGGCCCCCTCACCCTGATCTTGCACCCGTGTGCCTCTCGTGTTAGCTCTTTTCTCTCGACCGCGAACCTACTCGCCGATTCAACGTACCACCGCTTCGTAAGCCATGCGTTCCCTCACTTTTCTTGTTCCTACCCTTGCTCTTGCGGAACGACTCGAGTCCTGCTTCCTGTCTCCGAACTGTGCTCATCCACAAGTTCGTCACATCGGTCGACTTCTACTCTTCCATCATCACGAGCTCTTATTATCACTCCATCGAGCGTTCTCGGGCCTTCCGGAACGTGTCTTTGGCTTGATTTTACTTTACCTTCCTCTATCAAACTCACCCGTGGAGTACAGTACGCGTCCGCGTTACAAGTGGGGTTCAGGTTTACGAAAAATCGTGAACCGGACAACCGGACCGAACCGGACTTCGGCAACACTAAATTATTATTATTATTATTGTCATTGTCAGCCTTAGTCTTAGTCCTGGTCCTGGGCCAGGGCTGATAGAGGTGTCAAAGGTCAATAAAACATTCGGTCCTGACCAAGTACCACAGGAAGGAACAGCATTGGCTTGATTGTCGGGATCGTTACCTGAAACCTCTTAATCGAAGGGTACAGCGCATTGCAACTGTCCGCTATGAAGTTTCCTTATCAGGGTCATCATGACGCAAGGCCCCTACTAGTAGATCGCCTCCGCGCCCTGGATATTTCATTGAAAGGTTCTATTTGACATAGAGAACAAGCCTAGCTTTGTTGCTATTTGGATGCTCCGGACCAATGATTATCTGACTTCCATCAGACAACGTCAATCTGTCATGTCATCAACTCCACGATCCGTCTATCAGTGCATCAATATGTGCATCAATCCGATTCCTGCTGGAGCGATAATAGTATTTGCTGTGTGTCTCTGGCATTGACAATGACATACAGTCGGGCTGTTGATGATCATTTGCAAGTGACTTTTTTCTTTCGAGACGCAGGCGTACGGAAATTCAATCTTGAAACCGTGGCGCAACGGTGAACGTCGACTGTCATACATAGATTGACCATATAATACAAACATTCCTACAATAGCCCTATTAACCGGGTCGATGTCTCGAATTGAATTCCTGAAAAGTAGTAAATACAGCTCCCAAAATAAATAGTGGTGGTGCACGAGGTGAGACAAACAGATTAAGCTTGGTGACACCGGAAATCATAAGGAATCGTGAAATAGCGTAATGGCATCAGCTGATAGGTTCCCCATCCAATTACATGGTATCCCTGAACGTTGACGTGTCAATTTGCACTTCGATGTCATATTCGCTCCGGGTGTTGTAGGGGTTGAAGGATTCTTCTTGTAATAAGCCTTCTGACAGTTCGCCATTTGTCTTGGTTTCATGCATTGACAGTCCGCCAGCGCTAAAAGCGGACGTAAATGTGTTCGTGGAAGGTGGTAGCACCGGCGGCGATACAACGACTGATCCTTGTTGCGCCCTTGCCTCTGTGGACGTCATCAAGTCATCAGCAGCCACCTGACGGTGGCAGGGTACGCACCACGGGCATGAATGAGAATCCGTTGACTCATGATCGCAGTGACCGCAAATCCGAGCGATGACCTGCGCAGTACACGTGGTAAGACTCACAGCGTCAACTCAGAAATGGAGGGGGAATACCCAGATGTTTGAATGAGTTCGTTTTTTTGGTGAAATAGGATGGTGTTCATAATGTTTGAGGCTGTACGAAGAGCGGGTCGGTCATTGGGTGAGGAGTAACGAGCCATCAAAGAAACGTACCGCCAAGCACAACAAAATATCCCAGGCCATCGTATAACAGGCTTGGCTTGGTGTAAGCCTTCTTACCCATCATTACTCGAAGAATGACTTACATATTCACAACCTTCGAGACACTGTCAGGAGTTAGAGCTGACGTCACGTGCTAAAGGAACGGAGCTTACGCGGATGCTGTCTTTACTTTTGCTTTCAGTAGGTAGTATGTCGAGACAGATAGTGCGAAAAAGTCATAGAACATGGCCGCGAAGTAAAAGCACCAGGCGGGGATGGAAAAGTGTGGCTTGGTGACTTTAACCATGCAACTAGAAACGTCCGTTAAAACCGATGGCAACTAGACAGCCGTAGTGAGAAGTGAAACCAAACGTACTTTCCCTGATCAGGTCATAGCCACACAACCATTTAATACACCCTCCACGAACAGGAGAAAAAAGCCGCGCTTACGTTCTTCTGAGTTGCTAATACAGGGAAGTCAATCAATTAGCTGTCTCTTGCGAGGACTGTCTAAACTCACGAGACCGGCCGTGTACAGTAGAGATCCACTGGACCTGCGTTCATGTGAGAACGGGGATCGTTAGAGGAAAAATGATGAAAACAGACCACAAGGGCGACAATATACGCCAAAATGAGGGCACGCCCCACCCAGACATTTCTATGGGCAATGTTATACGTTCTACGGCTCGTTGTCAGACTCGGTGG
Source organism: Russula foetens (assembly GCA_003316565.1). Taxonomy (NCBI): domain Eukaryota; kingdom Fungi; phylum Basidiomycota; class Agaricomycetes; order Russulales; family Russulaceae; genus Russula; species Russula foetens. The sequence continues at coordinate 4,484 of QFFA01007827.1, read as the reverse complement.
CCAGAAACGGGACGACCAAGACACACCGGACAGCCAGGATTGCTTGCGACACCATGACCTGGAGGACTGGAAGACTTGTCAACTTCTGACGTTTGGAAGGCGTAGGGTACTAGAGGCGTACCTTTGAACACGGGGCCAAGATAGAAGTAATGGGAGCAGGTGTTTGGTGTGAAGTGGTGGTAGAAGAAACCCGTGTTACTAACGATGAATAAGGCAATGCTCGTGTATCTACGGAATAGGTGATCAAGTGTTCCTGAAGACAATATTGATTACGATACCTAATGAGCACAAATAGTATGAAACCCGTGCTATGATGAGTTTCAATTAAAGCGCAATCTTCGTGCACTAGCGACAGCTTTCTTACCTACGTCGACTTGCTGTCTTGTAGAGCCGCAATTCTGCAGGGAGTGTGATGAAATAACTGGGCGAATATATGTCGTGAGGAGAGCCAACAAGACGCAACGGACGACGTACTCATAGCCAACGAGGGTAATGGATGCAATACGCAAGTTATTCATCCATGCGAAAGCGCCCTGATAAGGGTTGGAGGCCATTTTGAACGCGGAACACAGAAGTTGTTGGTGTGAAAAAAGCCTTGGAGAAGAAGGGCGGATGTTCACGTTATAACGTTCACGTGGACCTGCAGCACATATGGGTGATACAGTCGTGGGATTTAGCGGGCGAGGGTCGTGTCCGTCCTTTCGTGAGCTCGCGATATAAGAGCTACCAGGAGGGTCAAAATCAGGGGGAAACTATAACGTAAAAAGGCCCACAGGGGAAACAGACATTGTCCATCTCTGATCGGGATTCGTCTTCGTCTTTATGGGCGGTTCGTGGCTGGAATGAAACGACGGTAACTTTCGGCGAACGCTGGGAGGACCCTCGGTGATCGAACAGCAATGGGTACTGGTATCGCTAGTCCAACGCCTACGGAGTTTGAAATTCAGATTAAATGACACGAGAGAGTGAGGCCATACTATTACATATTCCCCCAGAACGTGGCCAGTGATTGCCGCCCGGGACAAACCATCGACTAGTACTTTTGTTGGCACAAGAACCGGCAAATTCTTTTCAAACAACTATTCCATCCATTGGTTGAGTTCTGAGATATCCAGCTCGGGTCGTCTTGCGATTCACACAAACTAGCCACCCTTGCAGTCAGCACAACAGGTAACTGGTGATTGGTGACCGCGTCAGCTGCAGTTCCAGTCAAATCAAATCTCAACCCCGAGAATTCCGAGAAGCACTCGGTACACCACCTGTGGCGTCCCCACCCAAGCCGGATGATCTATCGGGAAAGTGCATACGTAATGCGCCTTCCGAAGTTTGGCTTGGCGAAATCATAGGCCAATACTAGGAGGTGAACGGACTGGGCCCTGGCGGGGTACTTTACCAGGTGCTGTTACTTACTTTGCGTCTGCGTTGTTGATTCTGTTCAAGTAGTTGTCTTCCAGGCGGCGGGTCCTTTCCGAACCTTGGGGGTGGCGGACACTCATCCTTGAGTTTGACTGGGACAGCGTATGCCGATACTGTAACACAGCCCTTGACGGTTCCATCTTTGAAAATCATCATCATTCTCCTTGAACCGCAAAACCAGCTTGATGGGTGACACTTTTGCGAGGACCAACATGTACATCATCCGCTTTCGCTATGGGGCCGTCGTCATCGCATCTCGGCCATAAAAGCCTCCGGGTTTTGTTTGTGAGGCTGTGCGCATCGAAGGGCGCGATAAACGCGAGGCTGGACGTCAGCAAATTGGCTGGGGATATATCCCCCTAGACGTTATACAGGAGTGGGCCTCTCTGAAACCTGAGCCAAACGAAATGAGCTCGCGACAAAATAACGCCCCGACGCAACAAATTAGTATACCAACTGGGCGAATGGACTCAGCAAATTTGAAGCACGCGGGAGTTTTCCTCCGTAGACATCAATTTGGAGGGCTGCAATGAAGAAAGATGTCCGTTCACGGTTTCTTGGAGGTGTTAAGTCCTCATGTCCAACATGAAAGGACAAGAGATGCTAGGATGGGGCGCACCCAGACTGGCCGCTGGAAGCATACAAGGCACAGCCCGAGGCATAGAACACAGCCACGAACGTACCCCGATGCACAGGGTACCACAGGAGACTAGAATCGACATCAAAGGTAAAAGGCATGGTTATTGTTTGACATGCTGGCGCTGATGTGGCTGTGACTACAAAGGCGATGTCGCCTGATCATGCTGATCATGCTCAACGTCTAGTAACCGCAACCAGGCAGCAGGAGAAATTTTGATCCAATGGAGCCTTCGCTCGAATAAAACGACGAATAGGAGTAAATATGGCTTATGAGCGACGACTAACCTCACTTGGGAAACGGAGAATGCTAGGAGGGGAGTGATGGACGCACTGACACCCCTGCCACACAATCGAATCTAGAAGTTCTGTGGCGAACTTGAAAACTGTAAGCGGCAATGAAGCCTGGATTCAGAAGGACGGAGCAGGACGATGGGGATATTCAAACCCAGAGTCGTAAGAGTGGGCGCAAATACGATCAGGATCAACGCGCAAGCCCCAATCAACACAGTGAGGTCACGGAACTACAACCACTGGCATGCCCCAACGAGTCATGCGATAAGTCGTCACGAACTGAATTAGATGAACCACAGTGCGGCGTAACGCCGGCGTTGGTGGGAAATGTCGATGGGGCGAATGGTCGAGGAGAATTGGCACGTAATCGACCTCGAAGTAGCAAGTAGCCGACACATGAAGAGTGACATACGGAAGAAAATTCGTGAACAACCCAGTTTCCTTTCTTCGACGGCCGCAAATCCCGCGATTGACGATTGACAAGTGACAAAGCAGAGGAGGATGTGAGGAGGGTTGACCGTGACGATGTGTTTTTTTTTTAAGGCTTACATAATATACTTTGCTCCTCAGCGGAGTTTACTTTACCATCATTTGTTGTGTGTCAAGCAAAGAGGGAGCGTAGACTTCTCTGTATTCAGTCATGGCGCAAACACCAGCAGACAGCTGTGTCCTTACGTCCACCATGCGCGTTGGGCCAATGTTTGGGAAGCATCTGGTGGAGGGCCTAGGATGGTGGATGTGGACACTACAGACTACAGTGGCATGTACGTACACCAGTAGCACCGAGTCCGTCACTACTAGTAGATAGCCTCCGCGCCCCAAATATCTCCATTGAAAGGTTCTATTTGACAAGCCTACAGTAGCTTGTTGCTATTTTAAGTTGGGCGTTCCGGACCAATGATTATATGACTTCTATCAGAAAACGCCAGTCTGTCATGTCATCAACGCCTCATCGATGAGGCGTCATCCATCCATCAATATGCATCAATCCAATTCCTGCGGGATCAACAATAGTACTTGTTGTGGGTCTCTGGCATTGACAATGACATACAGTGTAGAAGGCGTGTGTGCTAGATGTGGGTTCCGGGCACGCGTCGGGCCTCAGATGTGGGCTAACACGGGATTTGAGGACACAAGAATGTCAATAATGTTCTAGGCTAAACGGCTGTGAAACTGTTGCTGTCAATCTGGACTCGGAGACATCTAATCGATCCGCTCGTGCGCGCCGTGTTTGCTACGTTCCCCCTCATTTCGCACACAGTTTGCGGACTGCAGCGAAATGCCTCCTATGCGAAAATCGGGGCGCGCAAAGGTTGCATCCCGCGGCTGCGGCCGCGCGTTGACTCGGAGTTGGGGCAAGTGCGTGTGTGACGGTGTGAGAGGACGCGCGTGACTGCGTGTGACGCCTGTGTGACGGCCACCGATCTCCCACTGGCAGGGCCTCAAGACGAAAATGGGTGGGCTCCTCGACGACAAGACGGGACGGTAGAATATGGTTACCAGGTGCGTGGTTGGTTTCTCGTGCTGGTGCCGCCCCAACTGATACTTCGACTGGCCAGGTTTTCCTTGTTTTGTTTTGCGGGCGACGATCCCGCTGCGAAGTTTGTTGTGGGGCGTCGATGCCCGGTGCGGTGTCCAAGACCTTGAAAACGTGCACCCTCGGCGACTTCCCTCCAGGATCCCCAGGGCCTGGTCCCTCCCAAGCGGACAGGATGTCCTCGTGCGACGGCGCTCGCGATCACCCTCGTTGGGGTTGCCTTGCGGCGTCCTGCCGCGTTTGCGCTCACCCTTTCGCGACGGCGCCTCGCCTTCGAGTTTGCGCTTTGCCCTCGTTCGGGCCTCGTCTCGCCTTGCGTCCAGGGCGCCAACGCATCGGACTTGGCGGCGGCGGCGGCTCGCTCAGCCTCGCCGGCGGGTTTGACGGCGGCGGTTTCCTCGGCCAAGGCTGGTGCAGCGCCCACGACCGGCAATGCTCCCCCTTCGTGCACGTCAGCGCCCGAGGGTTCGACTCGGTGTTCACGGCTACGCCCGCAACTCCAAAAGGGTCAAATTCTTCAAGGAACGCAGGTCAGTTGCCCAGTACTGGTGGTACTCCCCCTGCTTCCTGTGGGCCTTCGGTGGCAACGACCTCTCCTAGC
>QFFA01007796.1:0-10241 GCA_003316565.1 Russula foetens | reverse complement strand
AGAGGAAGCCATCCTCCTGGGGCGGCGGGGGGCTAAGGTGGTAATCTGGTCTCCCCGCCGGTGTAATATGGATGTCCGGAGAGATCTTCCGAACACGAGGGCGGGGACTCGGAGGCGCCGCAACCGGGAAGTTCGGGCGGAGAGGTGGTTCTTCCTCAAAGACATAGTTGTCAATTTTGACTACGTGGTAGTCAGCATCGTTGTCTTCGCGGAGGAGACAGGTAGACACTCACGCAGGAGACGCCACCCAGCGCTTTTCACCTTGCCCCAAAAGCCGCCTTTGTCCACACCGCGCAGGCCTCGGCGAAGCTCCGCCACGAACTCGGTGGGTTCCTCCGGGGGAGGGAGGTGCTGGTAATGATAATGGCGACAGATCCTCGGAACTGAGTTGCGCGGCGCCATTGGGTAGAAAACCTCAGAATACATTTTTAGATGATGGGTGTAGTTGTGTGTAGATGCAGGAATAGCTGAATATGCGCAGCAATAACAGCAAGAGCAAGAAACTGAAGTGCCATGGGGAGATACGCAAGTTTATCAGCTCCTAATTTCAGCCCAGGCGAAGCTTGACATTGACAGAGACTCCTGACTCCAATTTAGTCCATGCCTGTCTGTCAGTTCGAGCCCGACGAGGACCCTGGGCGGAAAATACCTATGTCATAGATACGCCAGAAATGCCAGGTCTGCGGCCGCAGAGACCCTGTAAAAAAACTAGGTATTTCTGGCGCGCCTGTGCGGCAGAATTGATGAGATACACAGCATAATATTGGCTGTAAAATGGAATGACCCTTCTACGTTACAGCCCATATCAACCATATATCTCATTTCTATGGGATTTAAGTTGTGGTGAACGGTACTGAAGCGGTGCTGGTCGGTCAACCGGCCCGGGCCAGGCCAACCTTTGGTCAGGCGTGGGAACGTAATTGACTCAACCGTCAGTCGCGTCAGGCGTCAGCCCGTGGACTGGACAACACCCATGCACGGCCACACTCCACCCAAGGTGTGCTAAACACCATAGGTGGGAGTGGGGGACCATTACGAGTCTGCATTATCTCGTCTTGTCTCGTTTCCTTCGCGTTTCACTGGCATTATTGGTCACGGCTTTCCGCCATTTAGTACTCGTCATAAATCAAAGCCTGGCAACCAAGGCACTATGACATGACACCAACCATGATGAAGTCCTCCGCAGACATGCAAGTCGCAACTTGAGATATCGTACAACTGCCCAGGACCCGGGTGTATGCAAGGCAAGTCCTCCCGTGTGTTTGTTTGCCTGTCTTCCACTCATAGAGTGCCGCATATAACACAGTGGCAACAAGTGACACCACAGGTAGAGGAACCTCACGAACGACCAGAGAATTCACATTTTGCCTGGTGAAACATCCATCAAATCGTGTTGCGACCCACCACTTGTGAGGTTCCTCTACCTATGTGACTCTTCAACTCTCTTATTGCCACTGTGTTATAATTTTTGTATATACTCTGTTGACCATCAACTAGTTAACTTTTCCTTTGCGATGGATCCCTCCAAAATTGAAGTTATGTGTTTGGCCGCAGATGGTCGAAGTGGGCATCTTACCAGGACAAGTTGCAAATCACCCTAAAGATGCGCTGGTGGCAAGAACACTTGACCAGTTCCACGCCCACTCAGCAGTACATTGATCGAGGCACCGTTAATGGGCTTACACCCGACATGCGGTGGAAGACGATGACGAGGCAGTCAAGCACATCCTCTTGAACCCCATCCCCGAGGAGTTCTTCAATCGAATCAAATCTGGTCCTAACGCTAAAACGTGGTGGGATAGGTTGAAGGCGACGTGCGCGGGGAAATCGTATTCCCCCCTCATCGACCTTGGATGGAAGCTGCAGAATTCATTGTGCAGGGAGGACGATGATGTACGTGTTCATTTTGCGAAACTGGCTAACGTGCGAGAACAACTAGCCGCGATGGGGGAGTCGATTTAGGACCAGCACTATTCGAATATTCTGCTGGCGTCGCTCCCCAAGTGCTACGAGATGCGCGTAGTCGCACTCACGACGGGCGCCGACCAGACTGGCGCAGGTATCGAGCCCGACAGTGTCGTAAAACTCATCACCGATGACTACGACAAGGGCAAGGAGGTAAGAAAGGCCGACGATCAAGCATTCGCAGCGTCAGCCAGAAGAACAAGAACAAACGCGATATCGAATACTACAATTGCAAAAGAAAGGTCACACTCAAGCCAACTGCTGGGCGAAGGGTGGCGGCAAATAAGGTCAAGGACTTCGGCGCGACAAGCACGAGTCCAAGGACAAGGACAAAGAAAGCGCAGCACCGGCATCGGACAAGACCGACGATGGCATCGAGTCTTGGACTGTTATTGACTCGGATCAAGACTCGGACAAATTTATCACTGATGATCAAAACTATATTGAAGATAGCGATACCAACCCTTTCGACGATGAGTATACAAGCGACGTCGAACACGTAGCAAGCAGCGCGGGCGACAACGAGGCCGAGCTCTACGACTCCGGAGCTTCGAGGCATATCTCTCCTTTTCGACAACGCTTCCTCACTTATCGCTCCATCCCTCCTCGCCCCTTTGCAGCTGCTGATAAACGGATGTTCTACGCTGTAGGCTCAGGCGACCTTCAAATCCAAGTGCCGAACGGTGCTGTTTCAACTCCGATTATTTCGCGGGATGCTTTGCATGTTCCCGACATAGGCCTTACTGTGGTGTCTGTTGGATGTATTGCTAAGGCGGCCGCATCGAATGGACTTTTCAGAGTCGAACAGACTTACGTCGCTGCAGCTATGATGGAGACCGTCGACATCATCACTTTGCATTGGAAACTCGGCCACATTGCCCTCGACTCTATCAGGAATCTCATTCGAAAGAATGTGATCACTGGCATCCAGGTCATCGACGACAAGACAGACTTCTTCTGTGAGTCTTGTGAATATGCGAAGGTCACCCGCAGACCGATCAACAAGGAACGCCAATCGAATTTGGCAACGTCTTTGGAGACGAGATTCACTCGGACTGATGGGGGCCATCGCGGACTTCTACGATCGGTGGGCGCAAGTACTATGTGGTGTTCACTGACGATTACTCTCGCTACACTAGGCTCGACTTGCTGAAGACCGAGGACGAACTCCCGATACTTACAAGACATTACTCTTTTTGCCCACTCTAAAAACCCCCTACGCGTGCTTAGGCTTCCGTGTAGCGGAAGCACTTATTTGCCTCACCTCTTTCCGTCTCCGAGCTCCCCGTTGGAGTCTCACTCGATCGCTCCGACACACGTAGCTTTGCACAACACTCTCCGTTCCCAAACTTCTACTATAGCTCCCTTGACAACAGTGGCAGTAAAAAAAAACTCATATAGACATCAAGAAATGTCCACGGATGGAAAAATATTAGCCATGCTAAGCACTGACAACCTGATCTATGCCAAACGCATTTACGTCACGTCAAGAAACTCAGATAGGCAGTAGCGGAGCTCAAAGGGCCAGAAAGCTCGCGATGATAGTTCGAACTCCCTAGACTTGGACCAATAGGCCTGCGATGAACAGTGGGATCACACCCATAGGACCGACCGCGAACGTGCGGTCAGAGGCGGACCTGCGTACGCTCGAAGAAGGCGAAGGTGGGGTGGTGGAAGACGTCCGATAGCTGGTGGTGGTGGCGTTGTCGGAAGAGGTGCCATTCAGACGGATGGCATTTCGCTTGAAGATTGATACAATGCGTAAGCATTTCGCCCAAAACGTGGAAAATATGGACGTGAGAAAGCTATAAATCATAGAAAGACCCACCGTAAAGCCGGCCAGCGTCTCGCTGGATGACTCGTTGTTGTTGATGACACCGACACCGCCTTGGCCGCAAGTGTTATAATCAAAGAACCAAAATGTGTGATTCTCATTCTGTATGAGTATGGGGACACTCAGAATGGAACCGACAGTGCCAGGTTGGGTGTCTCTGAAGCCAGAGTCAAAACCGTTTATCGTATTGTCTGTCTCGTGTGCAGGGATGCAGGGGCTGCTGAAAGTCGACTCGGTTGCGGTGTGATTCCCATTCGTGACTTTGCGACTGGTCAGTTCTTGACAACGAGAATAAGGAATGCATACAATTAAACCAAACCTCATCGCCAAGGACGGCATCTACTCTTTGAGGAACAAAAGTAGTCGTTCCATCGTCTGTGGTGTTGCCCCCAACCGTGATGATGATGACTTTAGCAGTCACCACCCAGGCACTGGTAAGAACCTGGAAAGGACAGCCGTGATGAGTTGACCACAGTTGAGAACAGGTCAGAGAGACGAACTTGAACGAAAAGTACGGAGAAGAGCATGAGGGTGTGAACGGTGAGTCAGCAAAGGTTAGAAACCTTCTGGACAAGCAAAGTGCTGAGCACGAGAGTAAGAGAGGCAGGCTTGAGGCAGGTTGAAAAGCGCGCAGAATTTCGGGCGGGGTTACTTATGGCACCTGCATGCCCTAGCGTGTTCACATCGAGAAGGCCCTATTCCAGAAACCGCACGGTTTCCTCGGTGACGGTGCTGGGATAGTGCGGCAAGTGAACATGACCGACGACAACTGCCCATCAATGAGGAAATAGGTTGGACCTGAGAACGTCGGGTATCCCCGGAGAAGCGCAGTGGCAATTGCCATCGTTTTTGCGATGTGGCCATGCGGCCAGTTCTAACGGCCTGGTTTTTCGCTCCGGACGATCTGCTTCGTAGTTGACTCAGTTAGCGCGAACCCTTCAGCAGTTTTCTGGTCGTCACGGGGTCAGGTGAGAACTTATCTCGATCGATGATGGCACAACTGCCCTGAATTGACTTGACTGAATTTATTTCAAACGCAAATTACGTTTGTGTACAGTAGTCCTTTACAACCACCAGCACTACAGTAGTACTGCATCTAGCTTCATCAATTTGCAGGTTCCCATGTCCTTGGCTGACAGTATGTTCCTCTCCCTTTTTATGCCATTCAAACACTTCGATTTGTTTAGTGACTATATGCGCATATAGGTGCTCATCGCTCGACGGATCGGCCACGTACTCATGGTGAATCACCACCAAGCCAAAAGCGGTGCAAGTAGATTCTCACAACATAAGTCTTCAACTCGTTAGTCTCACAATTTCGACGTTTACAGCTCGGGAACGTGCTACGCTTGCAATGGCTGCTGATCTGCACACCATCTCTCGGATTACACAAATATGGTCTGAGCGGTTGCAGCTAATTAGTGTCTATGTAAGTAATTGAAATTTGTTTTGACGCCGGGAATCCCCTAAAATCCAGGCCATATATTCAGGCCAGTTTTTTCACGTCAATCGACAGTGTGCTATTCTCCCTCGCTTCCAACAAGGACAAACACAACACTACGAGCAAAGTGATGCTTGCGTCGTTGGTCGGGGCCCTGATATTTCACGCAGCGGCTGGTATTTGGTTTTAAATGGATTCTCTATTCTTCCAACTAATGATCAGTCCTCAATTTTGCTCAGCTATTCTTGCCTACGTTGCATCTTTTGTCCTTATACGTTACAGGCTTAATGGCGAACAATCAACCACCACCACCACCACTGACTCATCGATTGCCACCGTCTATGCCAAGTATGCCTCCTCTGGGCCAACGTCCGCTGACAAGCCACGGACTCCTTCCGCTTTAGAGTCCGGGAACTCACGCTCTCGCGAGAAGGCCGCACACGTCCCTCCTCATGCTTTCGCCTCCACCCACGCTACACCGTTTCTATTTGGATGGCCACCCTTCTTCTCGACACTTACTCATTCGTTGACATCAATCTTGGACGAGCCACCCTTGCTTAATATCGACCTTAGACGCGTGTCATTTCTCAACTTCGGCACGATAGTACCATGCGTCGCCAGTCCTATTGATGACGGTGACCCCAAGGCAGATGCGGAGAAGAATACGAAGGCCTTAGTACGCCTGTTGAATAGGTGCCACACTGTTTGCTCTACTTTTGCCCTTGCTGGTTTTTTTCTCGTCCTTACGGGTATTGTTTCCTACGTCTGGACCGTGCTTGAGCGTCCAGTCGCTATTTTTGGAAGTGCATGCGTCGGCTTTTGCATCGTCGTCGGGTTTGCAGCATTGCATTAAGAACCATTATTGATACCAAGAGTAATCGTTTTTTCCAGGTTGCCACGCACTTCATAACACATGGCTCAGTTATTTTATATGATACCGATGCACACAATGACAGGAGTTCAGAAACTTTCGCTATCGTCATAACACAGGATATTGGCGCGTGAACGTCTAGAACGGGTCCACAGAGACTGTACAGCGTTGAACATAACATCTGATGACCCTTAAACCATACAGGGAAAATATATTCTTGCTGCTTACACAGTTGATAAAGTTAACAGGACACAGGAAGGTCTCACCATGCTGACCTCCGCGGTGTCCGGCCTTCTACCCTTCTATCTTGAACATCTGAACATCCAAAGACGGCAATGTTCCTGCCATTCCAGGCAAGCCAACGTCCAGTTCATCCATGTCGGTCATCAGGCCACCAACCCGCGGTTTTCTCACTCAGGTTATCCTAGCCCGTGGCTTCTCAAGTTTGTATTGTTCGCATTCATTCAATACGCTCAAGAAACCTTTCAGTTGTGCTGACAATAGGTATGGGCAGAGCATCTGATCGTCCTTGACAGTCGGCTACAGTAGCAACCCGTCATGGCTTCTGGTACGCTTCACCCTGAAAATCGTTTGGTAGCTTCAACGCATGCGCATAGTATAACCAGACCCCAAGTCACAGCAAGATCAACTTCTAGAAGTCGCCAGGCCTATCACCTGTATGAGGCGTTGTACCCTCGACCCCCGAGCATGATTAAAAAAGGCTTCTGATAGTCACCAGTCAAGACAAAGCAGCCTTGTCGAAGGTTGTCAGGGCGCATATAACTATCCAGGCTGCCCAGGTTTGGGCTGATCGTTTGCAGCTGACTAGCCTCTATGTCAGTCAGCATCACTGGGTGGAACACCGTCTGACTTGACAGACATATGCACTGGCAGGCTAGCTTCTTTACGACCATCGACAGTTTGCTTTTCAGGCTAGCCTCGGACGGGGTTAACGGGGGGGGCCTGGCTAATAGACTGGCCCTTTCGTCGTTGACCGGTGCCTTGATCTTCCATGCGGCGGCAGGTAAGGCTATCTTGGAGAAGGTCTATGGGCACTCACTGACGAACTGACCGATAAGCCGTCCTGGCATACGTCGGCTCTCTCGTCCTTATCCGTCACAGGTTAAGCGATGCACAGGCGATCCCCGATAACCCGAGTTCCAGGGCTGTCGCTATCACAGCTGATGCCGAATCCGCGGATCCCCACATTTCTGACTCGGAGCCGATCACGGTGACCCGCTCGCAGACGCCCTCCACCCTCGGGCCAGGGTACGTAAGATTCGTACAGAATGTCGAGCACGGGGCGACGTCAAGTGTTCACCCGTCTCCGACACCCACCACCCGGGTCTACTCCACCGACTCCACGACTCCCACTGGCGTGGGACTTTCGTTGCTTTCGGACGTCACGGACACCCTCGCTACGCTCTTGCACCACTCGGCAGGTCGGTATATTGACATGCGGCGCGAGCCGTTGTTCAATTTACGCGCGATGATGCCATGTGTTGGGGCACCTGCTGATGGCGTCGACAAGACCCATGATGCTGGACCCCAAAAGAACGCAGTTGAGTTGGCGGTCCTGTTGAGCAAATGCCACGGCGTATGTTCGCTCTTCGCGTTTGTCGGTTTTGTGCTGGTCGTCACCGGCATGGTCGCATGTCTCTGGGAACTTCTTGAGCCTTCGGTCGCCAGTTTCGGAAGCGTCTGCGTGGCTGTGTGCCTCGTTTTAGGTTTCGGGGCGCTGCGTTAGATGGGTCCCTGGACTCCCTGGCCCGGTCGCTTAACTGAGAGAAGAGAAGAGTGACGTACTGTATGTTCATTTCCTTACGCGAATGATGCATTGACTCGGATGTGAAATGGTGGCGGTTGTGCGTGTGATTTACGATAACCATCGATGTCCATTGCGACCCTCTACCTCGTGTATGTCCTTTGAGTACTAGCCTTAGTTGATGTGATATGGATCCATCATGGGCATGAGCGGCATTCCCGACGTCAATCCATGCATGCCCTTAAACCCCTGTGGGTTAGCCCAGTAGAGCTTGAACCGAGCACACCTGATCCGACCGTTCCAGACGGCGTGGCAACGGTGAGGCCATGGCCATCTCTTCCCCCGTGATCCTCACAGCGCACGGCACCCGCGTGCCTCCTTTTTCAACAATGTGACTCGGCCCCTCCTTGATAAAAGGAATCCTCTCCGAGCTTCGAGAAAGCAATATCTATCTCTCACTCCCTACATTCCCGACCACGAAACAATAGCAATAGCGAAACAAACTTAATAATAATGGAGACGATGGTCATGACGATACCCTCTCCCATCCACTCTCACCCCATGTCCGAGGTGGATATCCCCATTTCCCCCCCCTTTTTTTTTTGATGCCCATCGATCCTGATCTTCGAATCAACCCCCCCAGCTTGACATTGAACTAGCGACGTTGCTAGACTCCCTCAGCTTGCAGCAAAGGATCAGGGTGGGCCCCATCGATCTGCCCTACCTGGCGGGCTTGCCGACCAACTCTGACTTGCGTGTGGAGGCAGACAAACGAGCCAGCACCCAATCCCACCGCATCCGACATCCAAATGAACGACGCAGAGAACTACCAAGTACAAGTACGTCCGTCCCTCCAGGACCTTCTCGTTCCTCTCTCTCTCTCTCTCTAACTTTATGCCCCTCTCCCCCCGCCCCTCATTACCCACGCGTCTCCCACTGGCCACTGGCACCCGCCCCGCCTCGAAAAACAGTCCGGCACTACGGCCTCCTCAAGTTCCTCCGACGCGCAGCCCACGCCAGCGCCCTGCGCGCTGCTGGAGGCCCTCACGCGGTCATACGACCCGGACGCAGCCGACGGGCTTCAGACGAGCTGCGGCGAATATCTCGAACTCATCTTCATCCACCGCGAGGCGTTCGCCGCGCGCCCCTCGGCGCACACGGGGTGCTCGGCGGGGTTCAGCGCGCTCGCCCGCGCGCTGGAGCTTCGCGCATGGCGCGCGGATAGGGACGCCGACACGGAGGCCGTCGCTGCCTTTCGCCATGAGGCGTGGATGGTCGCTGCTTGGATGAGCAGTGGTGGGCCGTGGTGGCGTGCCGGGGAGAAGACGGCAGACTGACTGCGATCCGCTAGAGTCGTCCGAACTGGACACTTTATTTTTTTTACGCCTAGCGCGTATATCTATCATGCCTCACGCGCTGTAGCATAGCAAAGCAGATTGATACTCAATACCCGATGACATAACTGAGCAGTTTTCGAAAACAAATCAACAGAAGAACTACCGCTAGACAGGCAAATGCAAGGTATACACTATGTGATTATGGATCGGAACTAGAGTTTCGTCTTCGCCCTTAGACGTGCATGTTGCATGCTCTGATCTACAAAAAAAGTCAATATTCGTCCCAACTGGTTCAGCGAAACTCGTACAATTAGACTCATACAGCTGATCTGGTGGGACAGCAACCAGATGAGTGTGAATGTTGGACGCGTCCACCATGGCGGGGACAACATCTCTAATAGTTTGTGCACCCAGAAGACGTAGGTTCATCTCGAACTCATCCTAGAAAAGAACCGAAATCAAGACGTGAGAAAGGTCAAAATCACTTGGCCAAGCAACAGACCTGCAAAATCTGGAGGGCGTGATCGACACCATCGGCGCCATACGTCGAGAACGCATACAAGAATGGTCTACCTATCCCCACTGAAAAGGATCATAAGATGGAGGGTCTCGACATCTACACACTTGGGATACGCACCTGCAGTGGCACCCAAAGCAACGGCCTTTAAGACGTCTGTCGCGCGTCTGACACCCCCGTCGACGAAGAGTTGGAATCGATCATTGGGGAAGGTGATGCCGCGCATCTCCTTGAACTTCTCGACAACCTCGACGAGAACCTCGATTCCGGACCGCGCAAAGTCGAGTTGACGACCACCATGGTTCGACAGGACCACACCTGCGAGGTTCTGATCATACGCTTCCAAGGCGTCCTCCCATGTCTGTACGCCCTTGAGGATGAGCGGAACTTTAGTAATTCGAAGTCGATCAATTTATGTTGCAAGACACGATAAGGGAGCAAATATCACCTTTCGTAATGCTCTTGAACCATGGAATATCAGCCCATTTCAAGCCTGGATCGATGAATCCCT
>QFFA01007773.1:0-29102 GCA_003316565.1 Russula foetens | reverse complement strand
GGGGGGGGGGGGGGGTCGGAGGCTGAGGGAGTAAGTACCACGTGCACAAGTGGAAGCGTTGGGGAGATGTGAAGGTGATCTCATCATCCCATTTTTTTTTATTTCTTTATGACGCATTGCCTAGATCCTCTATCATAGCTACCGCAACTTATCACACGCACACGAACATTCGCACGCGCTCAGGACGTTTCTCCTTTGTCTTGTTTATTTTATTTCCTTTCCTTGAACAACGGTAGCCTCATAATGTAGAACCTAGTACGCTTTTCTTCGATCAGCTCTTTGGCTTTTGGAGTGATGTCGAACACTCGCACACGCCCACACGTACATACGCCTTCACACTTATGCACGCATACCCTACATTACCTTACAGGCCCTCACATTATACAGCTGTTTTTCCCTTGAGTCAAGTATCCCGCTCTGAACACCAGAAGACCAACAAATTCAACGTCACCCACCGCGTCCACCACTCCCACCCCCCCAGGGCGTCGGGCTCTCCTCGATACGCCCCACCCGCGCGAGTTGCGTACCGATGCCGATTGTGTCTTGCAACAAGTCCTCGCCAAACATGCGCAGCCGCGGCTGCGCCGCCTCACGTTCCGCAGTCCGCACGCCGAACACGGTTTCTTCTGGCCGATCGTCTCCCTCGTTCCCACCGTCAAACGAGTCGAATGAGTCGTCGTAGTCTCCCATGTCCCCGTGCCCCGCCGCCTGTGCGCGCGCAAACGGATGCACGGGCGCGCGCGCGGCGGCGGCGGCATCAGCGTCGACGTCCGCATCGAGCAACGAGTCGTCAAAATCGTCGTCGCCATCGTCCTGATCATGGTCGTCGCCATAGTCGTGCCGCCCACGCTGGCGCGAGGCCAGTAAGAACGCAGCGCTCGGGTGTGCAGTGTTGTGCACCGAGTCATCCTCTCCCGAGGACGAAAAGGTCGACGTGGACGTGGATGTGGACGTGTCATCGTTTTCGCGCGTTTCGGCCTCGATCGAAGTGGCCCCTATTGTGGCTCCCCCACCTTGTGCAAGAGACGCCGTACCAGAGGAAAGGGGAGGGGGAAGGGGTGTCTCAGGTAGGTCGGGTGCCGCTTCATGTGCGTAAACGGGTGTGGGCGCAGACGTCGTGTAGTACGACGGCGTCGAAAGTGATGCATTATCCAGGATGGACGTAGAAGACGCGGAGGCGGAAGTGGCTGAGGATTGCCACCAGTCCTGGGGGTTCTTCGGTAACCCAACGCGGCGCATAATGCTCTCTAGTTCCAGGTCCGGCACAATGCTCGAGCTACTGTGGCTTCTGCCCGAATCGCGCGTGTATCTGGTGAGTGAAGGTGGAGTCGGTACGACGCCGCCGCTGCCACTCGCACTGACGCTGGGATCGCCACCGCCAGCACGCAACACATCACGCACGAGCGCGTGGCGGATGTTTGTGGCAGCGCTCTTGGCAGGTGAGCGGCGCAGGGAGGGGAGCGTAGCGAACGGAACCATCACGGGAGGTGACATGCCCACGGGAAGAGTGAGGTCGTCTTCTTTGTCTGTATCCGATGATGTGGCTGGCTGCTGGGACCGCAAGTCAATGACGCCTGACCATTCGCGTGGATCGGCGTGAGCAGGGAGGTATGGGTTGCGTGCAGGCGTCGCAGGATTGGGTCGGACGGAGAGGGATGAGCCGACCTGGGTCAGCGCTATGGTTCTTGACTCGCGTGTAATGACGGGGGCAGGCCCCGGCGATGAGGCTTGCACTGTTAGGTCTGCTGCAACTGCGTTGGCATTGCTAACCGTAATGTCCGCTTCGGAAAAAAAATCCGTCGATGTGGAGGTCGAAGCTGGTTGAGGATCTGCGAGGGCAAAATCGCGTAACTCTCTGTCCAGGCGTACTAGAGGAGACTCGATCGACATGCCCCAAGACGACTCAGCAATTGGGGGTAGTGGCGTGGAAGAGGTGTCATTCGTTTCTCGTGTCCGCGCAGTGGCTGCCGCTGGAGTGGAGGAGACCGCGGCGTGGGCAGGAATGAAAGAACTATCGGATGGTGTGCGATTTGGGTCGAATGTGTTTGCGCTAGATCCTGATGTAATTAATGAATCTTCAGGGAGAGATGACGTGTAGGGATCTTCTGTGGCCACGCCAGACAAGTCATCAGAGGTGGGTATGCGGACCTGGGCAGCGTGCTCATAAAAGGATGTCCAGAACTGAAAAGGAGGCGTAGATGTCAGGCGTCGACTCGGAAATACGATTGCAGATATACACGCACATACCTTTGCTGCTTCGCGCACAGGCTCGGTACCAATCGAGTAGCGCTTGAACGCGGGGAGAACTCGGCTTGAGAGTACATGTTGCATCTTGGAAAAGTCAGCGTCGATGTCCTACGGCGACGTAAGCACAAGCCACTTTTGCGCTAGAAACCATCAGGGACATGTTACCTGAAGCTTGAGAGTGATGAGCTGGTCAATCTGGTCAATTTGATCGTTGACGGAGGCAGTGGTGTCAAGACCGGCGACGGTGATAGATGCAGGATCGGCACTTGGTTTCCATCGAGGAGGAATTGCGGATATGGGCTTTAGTTCCTGTATCCTTGTCGGCATCTTCTCTAACGTTGACGTTAGACCTGCGATGCATAAATGCAAGGCAGTGCACGTGGCAACATTTGCGATCACGAGATTGTCACGTGAGTATTACATATACACTCTATTACCATTACCTTTCTTCCCAGGGCGAGTGGTTACCAACGGCCATTTCGGCTACGTACTGATGCTATCAGGGCTTCAAACCGTGATCCAAAGTTCGGAATCTGGAGGGGAGTGGACAGCCTCGTGCAATGGATCAAAGCATCGACTCCGTCTCGTACCTCGTCGCATGAGTTACCGCACCGGAATCCAGAGTTGTTTTCTAACCTCCATGGTCCTTTACAGGCCATCCTTGTGTATGCGGGGTTTGTTTCAGATGCCCTCTATGACTTTCCTAACAAATTATCCCTCAGGACCTCTTGTTTCCCAAAGTTTCACCTTTCTCTCGGCCTTGATGGCCCCCTGGTCACAGAAAGCGTCCTGGAGGCGCGCGGAACCCGTCGTTGCTCTCTCTGACGATTTCGGAGCAACCGCCGTGAGTTTTGGTGCGAACATACAACCTTTTGCCTGATGTATGCGAAAGATATACTCACCTCAATCCTCACGCATAGTTTCGAGGCAGCAGGGCAGCTCACTGGCTGGCCAGAATGCTAGTTCAAGTTTGGAAAACCCTGTGTCCTCAGTGACATCCTCGGAGCCCTCACTCGCTTCCGACAGTAGTGCGTATCTCCAAGCTTTGCTTTCGGGCTTTGGGACTCTAATACCTTGTCCCTTTGTTCCCATATTCCCTAGTCCCCACATCAACGACACTCCCAAGAACTCCTGCCGTGATAAGCATTGCATCCACGCCTCTCACCAGCATTGGAACGCTCCTGCAACCTGCTGACAGCGGTGCGTTGATCATTAACCTCGCCGTACTCATTAGTCATTACTGATCAAAACATTGGAATCATAGCATCATCGCCAGCCAATGTTCAATCGACCATTTCTAATTTCCTAAGCTCACCAGTCTCCACTATCTCCCCCCCAGATCCCACAACGTTCATTGTCTCTAGGTTCGTCTCTATTGTTGTCATCGCTTATAGGAGGCACGGGCACCTGCTGACTGATCTTGATTGTAGCTCTCCAGCGTTATCCAGCTCGCTACCAACAATTACGACCAGGTTAATGGCAGCCCCGATAACCCCAGATATTCTTAACGTTATGCCTCCAACGTCATCAACCATTCAGGATACCCAAACACCTCCCACATCTGACATTCCATCATCCGCTCCTTATTCTACGAGCTTGGTTTCCGACACGAGATCTCCATTGGCACCCACGACGACGTTATCCAGTCAACCGCCGCAACTGACACGAAGTCCGCTGCCCTCTGACGAGGTGCTGTCACCAAGCGGTGCAAGCCTGCCGGCCACATCCACTGATATCTCTCTACCCACTTCTCCTGTTGCAACAAGCATCGGCGATGAAACAGGCGATGATCCGTCGCACATCCCAAAGCTTTTCTCCGAACAGAGCCCTTCGGGGTTGCCGGGAGGGAATGCCCTTGGAACCAGTGGGGTTGGGGGACCCACTGAGGTGTTGGACGCTCCTAGTTCCTCGGTTTCGACGTCAGGGGTCCTTTTGGCCGCAACCACGGACCAGACCCAGACGACCGCTACCTTGAACATCACAGCAACCACGACCTCGACGCCGCTTCCGGATAATGCCCCGACTCCGACAAGCTCTTCAACTGAGCGCTTGACGACGACAGACGGGAATTCTGTGGAGTCACCCACCACATCGCCCGGAGTGCCTGTCGACCTATCACTTTCAACCAGCGAGGTCACTGGTACCACGTCTATATCACCCACAGTTACTATAGTCAGTTCTCCTGTTGCAGAAGTTCTGAGTAGCAGCACAGATACCATACCTACCACTGCAACTCCTTCACATACACTTGCGAGTGATGGAGGTGTTTTCACTTTCTCAACACCTTTCACCTCGGCTACCTCTCTTGGGTCCGCTACCATAACCACTCCAGCCACCGTTCCCACCAACACGAGTGCTATCGCTTTGGCTGACTCATCGAGTACCCCTGGGTAGGTTTTACCTTTCCTTTCATCTCTTCGCACATCCAATGACAGTCTGGTCAGCCCTGGCAACATCAGCAACGCCGTTAAAGACGATACGAGCTTGACAGAGTCTGCCTTTGTCGCCAGTTCCGCTGGGGAGACATCGTTGGTTACGTCTACCACGAACATTGTTGTCTCCTCTCCTGTAGAGGTATCGGGCACAGCGAGTCTTGTACTCGTGACAACGACGTCCCAAATAGTTTTTCCGACCGCCCTGCCAGCTTCCCCTAGGCCCCCAACGAGGTAGGGATCCCCACTTCATGAGTGAACGCTCGACGGCACGCTCATCACGTTTTGAAGGTCTCTTCCCATCGCTGCGATTGCTGTGCCCACCTCTGTAGCTGTCGTTCTAATCCTTGTTCTCGGATTCTTGTGTTATCGTCGGCGGAAGCATGTCCGGCGTGCTTCCCATCGACCTTTTGATTTCTCCCAGGTGCCACAGTCTGAATTGCCTATCTTTCCCACGCTTCTGCCTACCCAGGGTCCGCGTGGCTGGAACGACCCACATACCACTCCATTCGCCTCTGTGGAGCCTGCGAAAGACCCCTTTGCGGACCCGATTTCTACTAATGCTTTCCGCCCTTCGGTTGAGCCGTTCAACACCCAATCGATCCGCCGTGTTTCAATGGCGGACCCGTTCGCAGACCCACCAGTAGTCATGTTCTCTTCGCAGGGGGAGTCACCAAGCAGGCTCAGCAAAGCAAGCTGGTACGACGAGCGGGATGCGCGTGCCTCTGAGATGTTTAATAACGTACGTTTCTCCTCGTATTCGTTGTTCGAAGTAGAACCTATCCGCTCTCTACAGGTCGGGCGTGCTGTGTGACAGGGAACCTATCTGGGTGAGCCTGTGCGGGTGGACGGAGGATACGGTAGTTAGATACTGGGGCCTCTTGTGATCCTTTTCAACCATCAGGATCACCGCTCTAATAGACGTTTGTGACTGCCATATTACTACAGTTCGCCCAGCGCAGGAATGTTCATTACAGTAAGCAAGGTTACGGGTGGGTGTCAAACTGGAGTCCAAAAACAGTCTCAAACAAATCGCGCTTCATTCTTTCCCCCTCATCTCATCTGGCATCGGATGGTCATGGACAAGGCCAACAATGGCCTTGATGATCTGACTGACTACTATTCTCTCCTTCGTATCCCACGTTCAGCTTCGCCAAATACGATAAAGGCCGCATACCATCGCGCACTTCTCCACTCGCACCCCGACAAGCGCAGGCAGCGTGCCGATGATCCAGTACAATTAACAGATGTTGGACTGCTCCACGATGCCTTTGTGACACTCTCCTCGCCAGCACTGCGGACTGCGTACGATGCACGGGACGAGTTGAGTCGCACGGGTCGGCGTCCAGCCCAAGTCACTTCACTCGATCGGTTTGACTACTCAGAGGGTTCCGATAGTGCCATATCGACATGGACCCTTGCTTGCCGTTGTGGCGGTAAATACGAGGTTACCGAGGATGATCTCGAACGCGGACTGCATTTGGTCGGGTGCGGGGACTGCTCGGAGGTGATCTGGGTGGGGTATGAAACGGTCCAGGAGGTTGACGAGGTAAACACTGGCCAGCAGGAGACGAAGTGAGTCAACCTTAAACTGAGACCATTACTGTATCTCTGTTGTACCTTCTGAGACTTGCAATTAAGGGATAAACTCTCTTCTGAGTCAACTTTCACCCACCACCAATGATCTAAACACATCCAACGTGCCTCATTGTCTGGCAAACATCCTCCACATAATGTCACGTATAGGGACGTTTCCAGCTCGGCTGGTCAGTCCCGCTGGCTTTGTGGAAGCTATTCCGACTTTTCCCGGCTTTACCAGTTGGCGAGCTCGCCCCAGACACTCACCACCCTCCACCGGAGCAGTCAAGCAAGACCCACAATCACTCCCAAATCTCCCCTCATTCCCACGTCTCTCCTGCGAAGCGGCATCTTGCGCCGCCGCAACGATTGTAAGCTTTGGGATGCGAAAGATTGGCGCTTATCAACGATGATGGGAATGGAAAGGTGAATTTTCGCCCGCTGATTGTGTGTGGGTGTGGGTGTGTGGCCTTTTGCACTTGCAAACTCAGCATTATTAGCTGACTACGAGCTCGATTCGGTAGCAAGGTGAACCTTTGGAAGTAGATTCCCGTGTATATTCCAGATACTAGAGTGAAAAACGTTGCTGAGACAGAACATGTTTTATTCTAATGGCCGATGAGAGCGTAACGCCGAGCAGACGCATCAACGGATTCCGATTCCCTACATTTATATAAGTGGGGTTAACCCAAATCCCTCCATCACGACCGTCATCCCCTTTCTTTTTTTTTTTCCCTCTCACTCTCACATATAGTGATGGTTCAAGTGAAGGACAAGATCTGTCTCATGTAGTCGCATCACTCACATGAATTGCCCACCGATTCTGACATGATTTCATAACGGAATAGCGTACATGACGGTTGGGGTGTCGCCCCCAAGGAGGGCATGAAGGGCAACGCCATCGAGGCAGGCACGACAACGAACATGGACACCATCGCAAAGGAACACGCGTACCGCACGCTCGCCGCCCATGGGATTGCAGTCGGTCTCTCCGATGGCCTCATGGGTAACTCGGAAGTTGGGTCTGCTTCCACCTCTCTGTCCATCGCTCCCAAGGTTCTGCTGACAGTGGAGGCACAGTCATCTGAATATTGGAGCGGGGCGCATCGTGTGGCAAGATATCGTCCGAATCGACGTTGCAATCAAGAAGCGTCAATTCCACAAGAACGACGCCATCCTCGAGAGCTTTGAGCGCGCCAAATCTACCAACGGACGGTTGCACCTTCTCGGTCTCGTATGGACCTCCCTTCGCACCTTCACCGCGCTGCTCGCTGATACATCGTGACTCACGTCACGACTCGGCGGGCATAGATATCGGATGGTGGCGTCCACTCTCACAATACGCACCTGTATGCGCTGCTCGAGACCGCTAAGGAAGTCGGAGTGCCACATGTGTACGTCCACTTTCTCGGCGATGGGCGCGACACCGCGCCCCGCTCGGCAGCTGGCTATGCGCGTGATCTGCGCGATTTCATCGGGAAGCTCGGCATTGGTGAGGTCGCGACCATTGTAGGACGTTACTATGCCATGGACCGCGACAAGCGCTGGGATCGCATCAAGACTGCTGTCGAAGGGCTCTTACATGGGAAAGGCGAGGCCGCAGAGGGCGGCGACTATGTCAAGGCGATTGAGGCTAGGTACGAGAAGGACGAGACGGACGAGTTCCTAAAGCCAATCATCGTGAACGGGGACACCGGTCGGATTAAGGGTGCGTACTTCCCTCGCCAATACTCTCAATATTGCCTCATGTCAAAGCAGACGGTGATACCCTGTTCTTGTTTAACTATCGCTCGGACCGCATGCGGGAGATCAGTACCGTACTTGGTCAACTCGATAAACCCGTCGAGGTCGACATACCAAAGGATCTTGTAAAGCTCCCCCTTATGCATCGTTTATTTCTGTTGGGATCTGAGGAGCCTCACAGCACATAACCACTATGTCTCGCTACAATTCCGAATTCCCGTTCCCGGTTGCCTATCCGCCTCAAGCGATGACAAACGTGCTCGCCGAGTGGCTTTCAAAACATGGCATCAAGCAAGCGCATATAGCAGGTCTGTCATGTGTATCAATCGTCCTCCCTGCCGCTGTTAACAAAGCGCCTTTCGTGAACACAGAGACAGAGAAGTACGCGCACGTCACATTCTTCTTCAATGGCGGTGCCGAGAAGCAGTTCGAGGGAGAAGAACGGCACATGATCGATTCACCCAAAGTCGCGACGTACGACAAGCTTCCGAAAATGAGTGTGCAGGGTGTCGCCGATAAAGTCGCCGAAGTCGTCAAGGCCAATAAGCACGAGTTTGTCATGTGCAACTTCGCACCGCCAGATATGGTGCGTTCGCCGTTTCCAATCCCTATTCCATCCCCCCAAACGTTTCATGTGTCGTGCTAACACGTTACAATATACCATCTGGTCGTGATGTAACAGGTCGGCCATACGGGCATCTTCGAAGCGGCTGTCGAGGCCATCACCCACACGGACGCAGCCGTTGGTACGATCTACGAGGCGTGCCAAGAGGCTGGCTACATCCTCCTCATAACTGCCGATCACGGGAATGCGGAGCAAATGATCAACCCAGAGACGGGCGCCCCGCATACGGCTCATACGACCAACAAGGTCCCGTTCATCATCGCGGGGCCGAAAGATGCCAAGACGGTTTGCACGTTCATGGACGACAAAGACCGAAAAGAGGGCGAAGAAAAAGGTGCTCTTTGCGATGTTGCGCCGACGGTATTGGCGCTGCTTGGCCTCGAACAGCCTGAGGGTGCGCTCCGAATTCTAAACTCTGCCAGATCATAACCTGCCACTCACAACCATACAGAAATGTCGGGACGATCGCTACTCGCACCATGAGAGGTATTATCGTATGAGGATGTTAGAAAGGGTCCGTCTAGAATTGTAATTGGTACCATGTACTGCGTTAGAGACCTGCGTAGCGCAAGCACATGGTGTGCACCAGAAGTTGCGTCAAGAGAATCAACCAACGTTATGTACCTATGAGCAGGCTTCACTTCGGCTACACAGCGGCACGCTGTTGCCCAACAATAATCACATTAAAGGAGTGGAAGGCCGCACGACGGGAAGACGGGCTTTTAGCATAGGACGAGTTGAGGATATCATACAATGACTGGTTCCAGGCACAGTATTATGAGACCGATCGCAATACATATGGGTATGGTACGCGTACGCATTCAGAGGAAACGAGCGAATGTCCAAGGACATGTTGCGTACGTGTAAGCAATCAAACAAGTCAGTATTCGCTATGTCGCACGACGGAACGAATCATGCTTGGTACTAAACGTATTTGATGATGAATTGGCCTGGGCACCAGATGCGTAAGGTTCAGCGGGAAGAGTATCAAGCTGTAAATTTGAGCGTGAGCGAGCGAGCACGTCGCTGGCAACGTCTTCCCCGTACTGCTCGGCCAATTGGCTAGTAGACCGTTGAGCCAAATATTTCGCGAGGGATGGAGAGAATGCGTACCTAGCATAGTTGTCCATGATAACTGCCATCGAGTTCATGCTCAGGCGGTAGGCCTTGGGCATCATGCCCTTGCCAAAGCGGTAAGTGATGTGATTCGAGCATAGTAGCCCGACGACAATAGTTGCAATCTGGAACGGCACAAGGCCAAAGACGACTGTGTACCAGCGCTCGAGTACGAAACGCTCGAAATCCATGTACGGGCCCTTGCATCCCGGAAGCACGGAGCGCGAGAAGCATACTTGCGAAACTGCAGCCTCAACGAACGGGGAGAAAAAGCCACAACAATTGAGTTGATTCTGAATACGAAGCCATTCACTGATGTGAAATGACTGTCCCCATTGAGAGTTGACCTTGCCGTCGAGATTGAAATTGCGCCGCCTGAAGGTCATATACCCCGGAATTACGAGGAGGGCGAAGCATATCCAAAGGAAGAAGGTGTACACGGCGAGGAAGGAGCGGTTGTTAAGGAGGATGCCGGCCCAGCCGATAACAGACGTGATGATACCAAAGCCAGCAGCGATGGTGGAGACGATTAGCTCGCCGCGGTTTCCTACTCGGACGACGTCGGCATGCTTCCAGACGTCAAACCAAGTGCAAAGCACAAATGTGATGCCTGCGAGGGAATATGTGGAAAACTGAAGAGATGGGAACCAAAGAAAAAAAAGGTAGTCAGCAAGCGCCCTAAAAATATGATGGCCGTCCAACGCGACGTGGTGCGGAACAAGGGAAGTTGTACGAAAAGGGGCAAAAAAAATGCTCACAAGGAGGTTGGAAAAAAAGAGTGCCCATTTGAACTTATTCCAACGAAGGCGGGGACGGGTGCGCCCACCCTCCTTACCGAAAAAGCTCCCTTGCACGCCGTCGTAGTCTTCGTCTCCTTCTCCTGGCATACGAGCTTCACCACTGCGAAAGGCCTCACGCCCTCCGCCAAGTTTCGGACCGAGGTTGAAATTTTTGCCGCGATTCTTGAGACCATTGTAAAGGACGGCGTCTGAGAATTTGCTAGGAAGATAGTTGATGGAGAGCGAATGAACGGAATTTGGACGAAGGAGTGGCGATTCTGTACGTGGAGAAGAGCTCAAACGTGCAGAGTTATGTGGAGCAAAGGGAAGGGTCGGGGGCTCGAGTTGGGAGGTCATGTTGGTGGTGAGGATATGACGAGTCGAAGTGGCAGCGGAATATGCCGAGTTGGCGGAGGAGTTGATAGATGACGGGCGGCGAGAGTGACTATAGTATCCGAGGATGACGATCAACAAACAACGCCCAACCACAAACGGGATTGCACCTACGAAAGGCCGTCCATCTAAAGGAGAGACATCAAGAAAAAAAAATTTAAAAAATAGCGAGCGAGCGGATAAACGTAAGAGAAGAGATGCCGGGGGGTGAAAAGGGAGTAAGAAGTTTTGTCAGGACGGCGTTTAGGCGGTGGAAACCAAAAATTCCCATGGGCTGCTCACTCACTGATGGACGGCCCGCGTTTGGACCGGCTTGACGTTCGACTGGGCCAAGGTACGTCGACCAAACTCGCTGCATCAATATACAGTATTTATACAAATGAGAGATCTCGAGAGAGAAAGAGAAGGGTGAATGTACAAGGATGGCAACGGATGTGGTGTTTACGTGCTCGAACCAAACCGTATTCGTATTATTGGGAACTGACAATGACAGAAATGTTCCCGCACCCGCACCCGCACCGGCAACCGGAACTGTCCCTGTACACTCGGCCCGATTCACCGTTGGGGCTAACTGTGCGCGACGGTTGGACGATATGCCTCGAGGACTCGGAGGATGCACTGCAAGACAGTGAAGGCCTGATACATTGGTGAGATCTTGAGTGGCTCAACCGACCTGAGAATTAATGCCCGTCGTATCACATTAAGACACGTCGAACGGAACATCATCACGTAATATAAGGAGCACGGTTTGTTCATGATCGATGTCATGATACGACTCAGCGTTCGTCTCGTACGCCTGCCTTCCTTCGTCAAACAAACATCCAAAAATCACGGATATTGTTCGTTCGCGACCCAACTCAAGTTCTTCCTGGCTAAACGCAATATGACTAGCATCACCACACACCCCTCGCTCAGAAAAGTCACCACCGATAGTGTGTTTGCCCGCCCTCTTGTGCCACCCCGATTCTGATGCCACGATCACCTCGTGCTGCAGATGCACCCCAAGCCATTGGGCCATATAGCCAGGCCATTGTGAGCCCACCTTTTGTGTTCGTCTCTGGGTGCCTCGGCTTCGATCCCAACACTGGCGCATTTGTCGAAGGCGGGGTAGAAGCGCAGACTCACCAGGCGCTCAAAAACTTGAAGAGTGTTATCGAGGCTAGCGGGAGCGAGGTTGGGAAAGTCGTCAAGACAACGGTACGACGTCTACGCTTTGCAGTTGTAAAGATGGATCTTGTTCGGGGCATTGACCAAGTCACCTAGGTCTTCCTGAAGGACATGAATGACTTTGTAAAAGTCAATGCAATCTATCAGGATTTTTTTGGTGAGCATAAACCCGCAAGGTGTGTACAGCATCCAGCGGGCCATGATATTAGGCGGTACTCAAGCGCTCTATCAGATCATTAGTTGAGGTGGCTCGCATCCCACGTGATGGGCTCTTTGAGATTGAGGCCATCGCGTCAGCCTGATAAAGCCAGTCTGATCTACAGAGCCGGGAGATGTGTCCTTGAGATCGAGTGACCGGGTGTAGGCACTGTAGTGATGTCCAGGGAACATCCTTTGAATTTGAACTTCTAAAGATAATCAGGAACTTATTCTTGCCGCGGCACCATGACCTTCCGCTTGGTTCTGCAAGCGCCCATCTGGCCTTGGAAGTAAGCCAACCCTCGCGGGGATTTAGATAAAGTCCGCCTTCACCCTGCTTTCGCAGGTTGCACCTCGCATTTTTCGTTAGGGCCAATATTGATGGCTGTTGCACAACATCTGCAACAGCGAAAACGCGGGTTGGCCACAAAAGGGGTGTGACCTCAGTACTATTGCATGAGTCTAAATCGTTATTCGTGCGGGCGATGTTGATGCGGAACACAGAAGTGAAATGGATTACATGGGGATCTAGGGTTAGGGTCATGGGACGTGACGCAGCTGCGCCGAACGGGGTGATAACAAACGTCTCTGCGTCTTCCCTCATGTCCGACTCCGAAGTTGTCATCAACGTGAAAGGTTTTGTCATTTTTTGTCTGAATAAAATAATAAGGATTGTATTGACAAGCTTCTAGGCCCCAGTGAGCTCAAGCTTCAACTCACCATAAGCACCGACAAGACCGTGGCCGACCTTAAGCAGGCCATTGCGGACAAGTCTGATGTGCCCGCAGATCGCCAACGGCTAATATACTCTGGTGCGTCTCGACTCCCACGTCTTCATAATGCGCCGCTCATGAAGCTTTTCTAGGGAGAGTATTAAAGGTGCACCAAATCGTCTGATTGCGTCATCAGTACTTTGCCTGCTGATATATATCCTTCGGGATGGCCTCCCGTATAGGATGATGACCAGCTTTCTGTGTACAAAATCCAGTCTTCCCATACCATTCACATGGTCAAAGGCGCCGTCAGGTCGACAACTACCTCCTCGGCGGCTCAATCCTCGACTACACAGCCTCTACCAAGCATGCAGACCGGGCAGAATGTACATGACCCACTCACTCAACTGAATAGCCATATGGGGTATGGGCTTATGGCCGGTCTCAACCCATTCGCAGAGATGGGAATCAATCCCAATGATCCCAACATGGTGCGCTGTTTGTGCCATCTTACCAGTTTATTCACGAATGTTTAACAAATGCACAGCTGCAGTCAATGATGAACTCTCCCGAGTTTCTGCAACAGATGTCTTCCTTGATGTCAAATCCCGCCATCCTGGAGCAGGCCCTAGCACTCAATCCTCAGTATGCCTCTATGGCTCCGCACGCGCGTGAGATGTTCCAGAGCGATCGATTCCGACAAATGATGTTGGCATCTCACTTCCACCTCAGCTTGTCTTCCTATGCTGAATCCTTAAGCAGGTCGAACCCCGAGACCCTACGCAGTATGTTACAAATGGCCTCGATGATGCGCGGTGCTGGCCTTGATCCACTTGCGGGCCCGCTTGGAGGATCAGCCTTTACCCCGCCAGGAAATCCAAATGCGTCCTCAGCCCCCAACACTACTGCGACACCCGCAACACCTGAAAGTGGTTCTACGCCTGGTGGCACGGCGCCAGCTTCGAATTTGTTCGGACCAAATCCTTTCGGTGCGGACCCGAGCGCGCTATTGCAGTTCCTTGGCGCAGGAGGTCCCGCCTTTGGTGGTGGAGCTTCACCGCTCAGCAGTGCGCTTCCTACAGATACACGCCCTCCTGAGGAGCGGTTCCAGGTTCAACTCCAAGTGCGCACCTCTTTTATCACACCCCACTATTACTGTAGGTTGACATGTTTCACCTTTTTTTTTTTAGCAATTGCAAGATATGGGCTTCACCAATGCCTCGCAAAATGTGCGCGCACTACTTGCGACAGGCGGGAACGTACATTCAGCGATAGAGTACATCCTTGGTGGTGGTGGATTGTAGTACAGGAAATCTTTGATGATGGGCAAGGGACATTCGTCTTTTATTTGTGACGCTCTGTCACCCCCCACTTTCAAATCCCTGTATTAACTAGGCGTGTATGAACAGTTATTTCGGAATTTTCCATCCTGCACTGCACAATCTTGGGGGCCCGAACTGAACTTAATGATGAATCAAAGAAAGGTCGTGGCAGTCAACGCTCTATGAGTGCGTATATGGCATTTGTACAGATCACATCGGTACTCTCAAACAAACAAACAAACTGAAGAATGAAGAACCCCTTCCTAACCTCCATCACCTTAATCACACACATTCATACTCACATCGCTTCCTTCCTGATATATAGAGGGGAGAGTCGAGGTTGCCAGATGGGCGTTGACGACAATTCGGCCCCAGGCCGTATTATGGCCGCTACTATATCGGGTCTTCGCATGGTCATGGTCATTTCTTATCCCATCGACGCTTTACATATTCTTCTTCCTGATCAGCCCATCGCTCGCCGCCTTACAGATGCCCACAAAACGGCCACCATCCACTGGTTCTCCTCCAAATGGTGTGGTCTCCCCTTCAAGGCAGTCCCTGCGAGTCTCTCGGAGAATACGACATCCTCCGCCGCCCCAACCTCCGAAGTCGTGACATGCAATGACCGCCGTAGCCTCCCCCGCACGTCTCGTCGTCTCCTGCTTAGACATACTGCCCACCCCCTAACGGACCCACACCTCCCCCTTCATCCAAGGCATCCTCTCTTTACGATGTCGTAACCTTTTCTCCCGCAGCCATCATGCAACTCACGTCCCGACATTGCTTCGATGCTGGCCATTCGGATGATTTCAGGACCAATGCGAACAACAACTTGAACACACCATGTCCATGCAGCGATATAGAACGAAGGCAACATTTCATCACGTCCTTAAATATGTGCCAGTGTTGAGTTCACGCCTGGCAGGGCAAGGCGACGAAGTGTATTTGTTGGGGTTCAAATATACAGCGTTCCCTGTTGTATTTACGAAGTCTTTGTACTACCTGGTCCGGAAATTTTAGGAAACATAACAAAACTTTCTATGTAATTTCGTGCGGAGCGCACGCGGGAGAGCTCGGATCCCCGCATCATGCATCATGATCGCAAACATCCTGCGTTCATCTCCAGAACCGGAGCTGCGGTGAAGCCCTTGGTAAATTCCTCCTCCAAAAATTATGAGATGCTTGGTCCGGCCTCGAGCTGACGCCCTTTAAAAACACTTTTTTTCGCCATGAAGCATTATTTTAATCACACCTTTCTCTTTGCATCGTACACACTTTACTTGCGCTATGCATGATGATGCAGTAGGTTGACTTGTAGCTCACGCTGGTGTCGTCAAAATAACAATCCAAAAAAACAAAGAATAAAGAAAGATTGTAGGCTCATGGACGAGCATTTATTGCATGCGTTGGCTAATTGCGGGATGGACATTTTACCTATGTCAGTGAGAACAGACATAAAGAATTGATATTGACAAAGGACAAAGGATTTCCGCATCGGATTGAAGGGCGAGCCGGCATTTTTCAAAAATGGTGACCAAACATCGGACTGACAAGCCGACAAGCCGAATAGCCGAATGACCCACATTAATAATGCCGGACTCTGGTTAGGGTTATACCGTTTCTATATCATATTTTGCATTCGACTCGTCAAAATATTCTGGGCTATAAATTGCGCATTACGCGCACCAAGGGAAGGCGGGATTCATAATATCATTATCCCAATGCGTCGAAAGTTACAAGGCTATGATTTTTTTCGGGAAGTCCTTGGAAGCCCTCGATACGTCGTGGCGCCAATGGTGGACCAGAGCGAGCTTGTGAGTGCTGTCGGGTTTCGATGTACCTGACTTCTAACAGTACCGATCGGGTGTAGGCTTGGAGGACATTATCCAGACGTTACGGTGCTCAAGTGAATTACTAAACTGTCATATGTATTCTTGGGCTTCATGCTTTCTTTTTAGTTGGCATATACCCCTATGATCAACGCAAGGATGTATGCGAACAATAAGCGCAACGGTTATCGTGAAATTGCTTTCAACACTATATTTGGGGAAGAAGGGGGTCCCGGAGACCGGCCTCTTATAATCCAGTTTTGCGCGAATGATCCCGACCAGCTGCTTGCTTCGGCGAAAGCATTGGAGGGCCACTGCGATGCGGTAGACATCAATCTGGGGTGTCCACAAGATATCGCACGCAAGGGTCACTACGGGAGCTTTCTGCAAGATGAATGGGATCTGATTTATAAGCTCAGTGCGTTTCGTTCAAACACTCCATGAAACCATGTGCTTGACATGGCTCCCGTATTTAGTAAACACTTTGCATGTGAACCTAGCCATACCGGTCACTGCAAAATTCCGCGTGTTCGATTCGCTGGAACAGACCGTAGACTATGCAAAGATGCTTGAGCGTGCTGGAGCACAGATCCTGACATGTCATGGCCGGACGCGCGAGCAACGCGGTCAGAATACTGTGTGCAGGTTCTTTTGCTCTTCACCTGAGTGGAACATTAATCTATGTCATAGGGCCTAGCCGACTGGGCAAAAGTACGCGCCGTGAAGGAGGCAGTTTCGGTACCCGTATTCGCAAATGGTAACATTCTTACGCACGCCGACATTGAGCGTTGCCTCACCGAGACTGGTGCGGATGCCGTCATGTCCGCGGAAGGCTTGTTATACAATGTTGCGCTCTTCATGCCTTCTCCGACTTTCTCAACCTCTGGAGGGCTACATCCGCCACACGCTGACCTCGCACTCGAATACCTGGACATTGTTTCAAGTCAGAAGACGCCCACTCCGCCCAGCGGGATTAAGGGACATCTGTTCAAGCTGCTGCGACCTGCGCTTTCACGCGAGACGGACTTACGGGACGCTCTTGGACAACTCCGCGGCACTGATCTCGCATCTTACTACGAAATTGTCCGGGATATGAAAAAGAGAATGGATAGGGACGCCAAGGACGCAGGGGTGGCTGATCCCGATATCGAGGGGTTTCCACACTGGGTAGCGCAACCGTATGTGCGGCCTCTTCCTGTTCCGCCGAAGCAAGTAGAAGGTGAGCGATGGTAATACGCTTGCTCTTGAGGGACTATTCACCCATCTAAGTTCACCTACAGGTGCTTTTGTGACTGTGGTGAAGTCTCTGCACTCGAAGCGGATATGCGAGCCTGCGGACAACGACGAAATTAACAGAATTAGACGAGACGCAAGACAGGTTCCAGTCTCGGTTACGGCACCTGCGTAGTATTGTGCGCATCAGCATCTTTCACGGCCAGGGGTGAGCAGCCTTTGGGCCTGAAGCGGCGAAAGGTGGTTTCCTTTCACAGATTGCGCTCACACAAATAAAACACCCACCACATATCCTCAATACCACGAATGCTATGTTACCATTAATTCAGGCGGTCATCCTTAAGTTTGCGTGCTAGCTACTGTACTACGACTTGCGCATGGCTTTTTTGACATTAGCAATTTACTTGCCGAATGGTCGGACGGTCGCTTCGTTTTGTTTGTTACAGATTCTCCGAGTGACTTGGGAAAGGGTTGACAATCTTGCGATGAAGCTGAAGTTGATATAGTAGTTTTAGGTACCGTCTATCTTTTGCACCGCCAAGCAGGTTGAAATGTTCTTTTGTTTTTCAATCAAACCGTGACACGACGCACAGAAGTTACGTAAGGTGTACCCATCTCCTACAGTGGACCGTAGTCGTTCTACACCCCTGCCAAAAATCGCCGTAGCTGTGCTGTAGATTTTCGCATCGCACTGATAGGGGCACGTTCTAAAGGCCTTTGAGTATTGACATCGTATCTTATCTTATGGATAAAGACGTAACTTCCAATAGCCGGTATCTCCGCCGATGGAAGGAAGGAGCGGAAGCATCTACATGTGTGTGAACACACATTAATTGCCCTAACCCGTAATAAGCGATCTCTCATTTCAACGGTCAACAAAGACATGGACACGCTATTTTCGAATATGTTTGATGATAGGGTATTCGCGTGAGCATTGCCTTCACGTCTTGCTTAAACCGCCAGTAGTGTTCTATGTCCGGGGAACTTGGAGGCTCGCACGGAGACCAAATCTCACTGGTACCTAAGGGGGGCTGGTCGATACAGTAACCTTATGATAATCCAATACATATACTAACCGGATCAGTCTAGGCCTCCCCTTGCGGTCTATAAAAGCGGCCGCCGCATCGCACTCAGAAACTGCATTCCGGATATTTGCTTGCAATTGCCGCAGTGCACTAGTTGCTAATTATCAGCAAGGCTTCAAGGACACGTACAATAATCACGCCAGGCATGCCAGAAGAAGATTCCACGTAGGAAGCTTCCGTTTTATTTTTATTTTCCATTCCTGACTGTCCTTTTGAAGAGGTAATGCTGGCCTTTTCTTGCCGCAAATGATAGGCGAAGACGAAGAGCCACCGATCACGAGTCATCACGAGTAATTCTGAGCTATCACTCACGCATTTCCGTAGCAAGCTAATAAATGTTTATAGCGTTTACCCAGCAATTGACTCATCCCAGCTCATTGCTCAGCAAACATTCTGCGGCAAATGTGTCATCGTGACAGGAGCATCACGGGGCATTGGTGAAGCTGCCGCCCACGCTTTTGCACGTGCTGGCGCTTCCGTGGCACTAGTGGCGCGGAACGAAAATCAGCTCGCAGCAGTGGAAGCACGAATCCTAGAGGAGGTGCCAAAGGCGCGGGTGCTGAAGATTGCGTTAGACGTGACCGACCCAAAAGAAGCCGAGGCGGCGGTAGCACGTACGGTTGAACTATTCGGTAGCGTTGATGTACTTGTGACGGCTGCTGGTAGGATGCGTGCGGCGGACAGGGGTGCGTTGTGTATTCTTATCACTGGATACCAGAGGGCTGGCTTCTGACCCGTTGGGAAAAGTCATCTCGCAGACAGACCCGGATGATTGGTGGAATACCATAGAGGTGAATCTTCGCGGGGTGTTTAACTTTGTCCGGTGAGTCCGCCGTCTTTCACAAGTGCTATCGTGGTCATCGTTTCACCGGTCGGGAAGGTATACGGTGTCACACCTCGAAAAGTCCCAAGGGAGCATAATCGCGGTATCTTCAATTTCTTCGCAACTTCGCATTCCTGCGGCGAGCGACTATTCGATCTCAAAGCATGCCCTCACACGTT
Source organism: Russula foetens (assembly GCA_003316565.1). Lineage (NCBI taxonomy): Eukaryota > Fungi > Basidiomycota > Agaricomycetes > Russulales > Russulaceae > Russula > Russula foetens. Next base: position 9,640 of record QFFA01007773.1, on the reverse strand, counting down.
TTATGGAATTCGTCCCCATGGGTAGGCCTTCTCTTATATCTTCTAACGCCCGGGAGGTTTTGGTTGAGAACGATGATGCAGAGCACCCAAATGTGCGCGCGTTCGCGATCCACCCCGGTTCAATTCTCACGGACGTCGCAAAGGGCTCCGGTTTCCCGGCTGAGCTATTCCCTGATAAGTTGGAGTTGTCATCTGCGCTGATTTTGCATTTGGCGGCTGGGAAAGCGGATTGGTTGAGCGGGCGGTGCGTACCTTTCTAATCCCGTCTCTGCGAATGTGGTAGATCGCTGACGCTTATGAGAAGCTACGTGTCCGCTTGTTGGGATATCACGGAACTGGAGAGAGATTGGAAAGAGAAGGTGTTGAGGAAGCAGGCTCTGGTGAATAAGCTACACCTGCCTCAATAAATGACTGTCCTGTCCTGTAGGGAAACGGTCACGTGATAGTGTGTAAATGTGGCAATCGGTGTGTCCAATTGGTTTGTTTGAAAACAGTTCCCGGATTTTCAAAGTGCACCCGTCATAGGGTGGAAACCTTTCCGCCAGCAATGACGTCAATCTGTGGAATGCAAAGCTGGCGTGCTCTCCTTTCAAGTGACGTCTCCCCTATTTATATAGAGACCTGGCTCTCTGGCTTGGCTTTCTGACCCTCTCATATCTGTCTGCTCCACCATGTCTCTACCAACCGCCGTTCAAGACACCACAGAGCACCCCCCCAAGAACGCTGTCTCTGTTCCCGTCAATAAGGAGGAGGAGGCCGCGGATGTGGACCGCAAGGTACCCCTGTTTCGTATTCTTAATTTTCTTTCGTTGATGCTTTCTTTCCCTCAGCTCCGTTTCTACGGAGTCATAGAGGCTTTCCGCCAAGGGCGTTATCCCTCCAATCACCAGATCGATTCTGCCCTCAGATATGTCCTCGACCACCCCCCCGTGGATCAGGACCAGCTTTCCCCGGAGGGTCGTAAGCTCATTCAAGACTGCCGCGACATCATCGAGACTGCTCGCCTGATTGTCCAGGAGAAGAACGCGGACGAATTGTTTCAAAATTTTATGTGGAGAACCGATAGCGTGGACCTTGGCAACGTGAGGAAGGATCCCAACCAAGTATTGCCAATCGACAAGGCGAAAGTCCAGGGTGACAGTCGCCAAGGTTTGTGTCCTCAAACTCTCTTTGAGCGTGCGCTTAACACTGCGACAACTCAGCTGGCCGTCACCTCCGCACTCTGGGCAATCTCATTGCAACGAATTCTGAAGTCCGGAAAATACTTTCTGACTTCTCCGTCATTGGTCGCGACATCCTAGCTCGCACTGCCTCTCACGCGGCGGAGACCGTTCGCCCCAATCAGGATGCCCTCACGAACATTGACCAACCGGCTCCGTCAGATCAGTTCGAAACAGCTGGCGGTTCTAACGGGACCCCCGTTGCCGAACTCGACGTCCCAGGATCTGATGCTGCTGTCCGCCACCACCCGCTTGATGGGGTGGAGGTTGAACATGAGGGCCAGGTGCGGTCTGCGAGTCAAGCCGCAAACGAGGTCCGAGAACGTGCGAGGGCTGAGGCGAAAGACACTGTAGAGTATGTTTTTGTCACTAGCGTCCTCTCACATAAGTTTAACCAGCTTAACAGGGGTGTGACTGATGGCGATACGGATGCCGATGCCAAAAAGTCTGGCCTTGCGGGCCGCTTTCAGAATTTCAAGGCAAGTGTCAGTACTCAGAAGCACAGTCCTACTACTAAAGCCACCTCAGAATGGTTTATCTGGTACTGTCTCCCAGGAGCATAAAGAGGTTGTGCGCGAGAAAGTTGAGCACGGTCGTAAAGTCCTCGTGGAAGATTATTTTCCTGAGGATAGACGCGATCAATTCATTTATCGTATCAAGAAGGTGATTTAGTTGAAGTTTTGATCTCGGCCCAGCGTTGATGACATAGAGAAGGCCATTCTGGAGTGTCAAAAACACAACGATTATCAAGAGAGCATTCGCTGGCTTCTTGGCATATTCGGAGAGTACGGAAAACATGGTAGGCACATCGCTGACCAAGGGAATGAGGCCGGAAGTACTCTTCTATCTGTATGTCATACCTCTACGATTCATTGACCCAGCGACCATTACTGACCATTTGCTTTGTTTAGGACGACGCCCTTCGGACATCCACGACTCAGATCCGCACTATGCTAGAGCGCTTTGCTAACGGGAAAAGCATGGATATCATTATCGATGCCATAAACCAGCTTATTGACGACGCCAAGAATGATGAGGAGTTCCGCCAGTGGTTCCAGTCGGTCGACGCTTATGCACACAAGGTGTTGCTGGAGCCCGGCTACGTGCTCGAGCCGATGTGCAACTCTGAAGGTCGTGAAGTCCGCGAGTCTGGCCGACGCTTCTATGACGAGAAGTATAAGACTCGTTTCGACCGTCTTTTCGATTCCATCGGTACCTGGTTCAGTGCCATGGGTGACGATCCACTCAACAGACGTTTTGGTGACGATTGGGCACGTCTCACTCATGATATACTTTTCGACAGTGAAGGCAGTCTCAAGTTCAAGCCGGAACTCTGGATGGACATTCGAAAGGTTATCCTACCCTCAATTGTTGATCGTGTACGCAATTTCATACCTACCCGTTCGATAGCTCATTCGTTCCGCAGGTTGGACATATTCCCATTCCGCGTATTGAGTACACAGACGACTCCCTGGACCTGGTGGTCGAAAACCTTACTCTTCAGGGTCGCAACCTGTTCCCTAATATTGTATCAATTGAGGCGCACAACCTTATGAAATTTTCACCTTACAATACGATCGACGATGTCAGCCATCACGATTTCACACTAACACTTGGACATGTTCAAGCGGATATGCGTGATGTCGCCTTCTATTTCCGCAAGAAGAGCGGTATTCCAAAGTTGACCGATTCGGGATTAGCGGACGTGCTACTCGGTGGGCAGGGACTCACAGTTCGTAGTGCTCCTTTCTACTCCTTTCCCACTGACGAGGTTGCAGGCCACCGTTCATCTCGTCTCTGCTGATAAAGACAAGTCGTCGGTCTTCAAGGTAAAGAATGTCCGCGTGAAAGTGGACTCGCTCAAGTTTTCAATTCGCGACTCGAAGCATGACATACTTTATAAAACTCTTCGTCCGTTGGCGACAGCTCTGATCAAGAAGCAGATTCAGAAGGCCGTCGCAGACGCCATTACGACCGGTATGGAATACGTCGACGGCCAACTCGTCGCTGTACGGGATCGCGTGAGTGAGGCGCGCGCTTCCCCTGACAGTTCAAAGACGGATGTACTACGTTCTGCGTTCCGGGGTAAGAGGGAGGATGGCGAGGAAACTTTCAGCGCGAGGAGCGTAGAGCGTAAGAGTCAATTCAAAGTTGTTGCGAAGCGCGACTCTTCTATTCTACCTGGGCATGGTCATCCTTCCGGTTGGGCGACCAAGGTCCAAGAACGCGCGGAAGCGGCTACAAGTGGCGAAAGCTGGCACTCAGATGCGTGCGTATCACCTCTGTCCTCGACACTGACTTCAACTAATGGAGATAACAGATTCACGATTACTTGATTGATCGTTGTCCAAGATGTGACGGTTTCTGTGCGTTTTCTATGAGTTGTCTTACATTACGAATACTATTTTCCTCCAACCTTTGAAGTCAGAAGTCTGTAACTTGAACTTTCACGCGTACACGTATATGTATGTGTTTGTATTTGGTGTTCTATGTAATGCGTAATTCTTCTGTCTTGTCTGTCAGACATCATAGCCAAGTGGTTACGGCGATAGATTAGAAATCTATTTCCCTTTGGGAGCGCAGGTTCGAATCCTGCTGGTGTCGTACTCTTTTTCGTTGTGCTCCCCTTTTAGGAATCACCATGTGTTGTGACATTTTGGTGATGCCGACACAGTAGCCTGAACCCTGATTCTACTGCGCTGCGCCATGAACAACACACACGCCACCGTAACGATAGATATCGTGAGTCTCACTCCTTCAGGCAATCTTTCTAATAAACTTCCGAGTAGGCTCTTGATCGTCAGAATACCCGTGAGATCTTGTGCGCCCTTCTCCATGCTATACTCTTCCACCGCCTTTTTGGCACGATCAAACCGCAAACTTTCGAGGTCCTTGACGTTACTATGGTGTGTTTTCTCCATCGACGCCACGACTTCCAACACAAAGCCGTTTGGTAGCCTGGTGTCGCTGATCCGACCATGGAACGCCTGGTCGAAGAGAAGGTGGACGCCTTCTGGAAGGGTCTGGAGAATGGGGCTCTTAAACGAGGGGAGGTTTGTCAAACATTATTTTACACGAGGGTTGACTCGAATTGCCCCAAGATTTCAGTCACTCTTTCGAAAAAAGATCAAAAAAAGGCGTGGCTCGGGATAACTACGTATGAGGTATGTCGTCCACTTTCCGGGGTTAACGTACTGCGGCAAACTTATTCCGTTCCTGCTGAGTATAGGAGGAAGTTGCATGGGAACAGTGGTGAGTATGATGCCTAACTACGGCCCCACATCCTCTCTGACAATGTTGACCAGGATTATCAATGCCGAAATACGTCAACCAAAGTCCGAACAAGGTACGGCCCACTCCTGAACCCAATTACACTAACAGGTTTTAATCTCCAAATGACTTCGTTCTGGTCTATCAGAGCGGCAGCAGTTCAACAAGAACCTCGCCACGACGTTGACGAAGAGCCTTCGTGCAATGCTCACACACACTTCCTCCGAGAAAGGCCGCGGTGCAGTACCGCCCATTACAAATTCTGAAGTGTCCCCTTTCCCTCTCAAGATCTCTGTGCGGGTCGGCGGCGTTGAGCTTGGATGAACGCATTCGCTACGCCGGACAAGTTTCAATATCCTGATCGAATCGTCGCCGATCGCTACTTGCCGGAGCCCACTGGTCACTGGTAGCATGCATGTTCGCTAGGCATTTTGGTGTTTAGACTTGGACAAACTGTGACTGCGTGCGACGAGAATTGGCCTTCGAATCGAACTTCGACCTAAGGTGAAGGGCTGTCCAGCCTGATACGCCATTCATTCCTTTACTGGTCTTGTTTAAATATACGAGACTTTCCACATCCATCTTACTGCCTCCTAATATATGCTAAGCCAGGTTCCTGTTTCCCCTCAACCATCAATTCACAACAGTATTTATTACTTGGTATATCCAGTCCAGGAATTTCCATGTTGTCCTTCCAGAAGGGGCTCAGTGCCGATGCTCGTGTAGGCTAGTCCACTTAAAATGGCAATGTAACCCCATGATTCTTACTCAAAAACCTAGCCAAGATGGCACACAGATATCTCCCATGCAGGTGAGAAAGCGTACGCAGTGTTAACGAGAGACCAACGATTGACAAAGTAAAAGTACATCATCGAAGGTCATATCGAATTCTGTCACTGGCCGACCCATTTGAGTTGAAATGTAAACGTTTAGGGGTAGGTGATGCCGGCGGCTCTCATAAGCTCTGCAACCTCGACATCTACGGTCACGAGTAAGACGAAGAGATACTGTCATCCGGACAAGACGTACGGTCCTCTGTGTGTCTCATTCGAGAGAGATATGAGCATGTTAGACCTAACGTTGGGTCCACAATCAGCGTGACATGTTCGTGTTCGGATGACAAAAAAACCGTGCCAGGCCCGAAAATAAAGTCTCCACCGAGCTGCGAGATGTTTCCTTGTTTCCCGATGTGAGAAGGACTCTTAAATGGGCCGCGCTACAGGGATGTGCAAATGCTCAGAGGTGGGAAGGCCACGTAACCAGCGGGTGGCGTACCCAAATGCTCCACAGAGTGGTACCGACGAGACCGCGCTTGAGATAGCTCCGTTTCGCCTCACCCTTGGGTGTAGTCTGGAGATTGGAGATCAAGCCGAGAGCGTCATAGAGCTTTCTATCTGGGTTGGCATAGATATCTCCCTTAAATTCAGAGTCTCCTGTATATGCGTAGCAGAGAGAGTAAGTCAAAACAAGATTGTGGGGTAAGGTAAAAACGCGCTCTTGTAGTTCTCAATTAGCTTCCAGTCGCCGCAGCCCACCAAAACTATGCGAGTAGAGGCTTCCTTAAGGGCATCCTCCCGAACGGTGGTGAGATGGGAGACAAATTGCTATGGTACGCGTGTGGGTGTTAAAATTACTGGTCCAGAGTGATAAGCAAACACGCACCATACAGCTCTATATTATATCATGATCCCGTTTGTAGTGATTAAGACATAACTCACCCCACAGAAGAAATGCCCTTTAGACAAATGGAGCCGTCAGATAGGGATGTCTGTAAGTACAGAGTGATGAATGGGCGTACGAATAAATACAAGGACAGTTTTCGAGTCAACAAAGATATCACCAAAGCGGACTTCGCTCCCCTGATCATCGAACACGCGAATGGCTGCAGCAGTTTCTACTGTTTTTGCATCAAACGTTGCTGCAGTTGCTGGGTTCTGTTCGGTAGACATGTGGCAGTAGAACCGGATCCAAGGGCTTGCCGAATGCCAGCGCTCGGCCGACTCCTGTCCACGGTCGCGCATTCGCGTGCACATGCATTCAGTTTGTTGTCTTCCTCCTGCATCTGCGGCTGGGTGTCAATACCGCTGAAATCGTATTTATCCTTTGATTTGCTCCATATAAGCTTGAACTAACTAGGCTAGGAATAGAGAATTCTCTAGGGGCGGAGTTCAGCTTCAGTGCTCCCTTACCCATTGTCGATCAAGTCCATTTCTCGGCCCCAATTATCCAGCATCGACCGACGCTTTACAGTACCTCCAACAATCATGTCGCAGTCCGTACTCGACAGCGAGAAATTTTTTGCCCGTGACCCATCTGAGGGTTCAGGTCCCCCGAAGAGCGTGGACGTACCTGACTCGCTGCAAAGCGCAACCCTGAGGCTTTGCTTTACTCCATCATATGTTATCGTTGGCGTGTATCGCCTCCTGTCGGATAAGGCTCTCTTTATTCCTGTATGGAATATGTGTCGAAAGGGGTTCCTGAGGGGCGTTATTGTTGGTAGCGTCTGGGTATGTTATGGCTTTTTCGGATTTTGGCTCGAACAGCCGAGCTGACCTTACCCATGGACCGTAGTCATTCCTAACCTTTTCAGTTCAACGCGGAATCATCAGGACCTTCTGGTTGAAGTATGTGAGGCTGTTTGCTACACCCTCTGCATGCCTTATTTGCACTGTATCTTTCAGCTCTCCGCGTGTTGTTGGTCACTCAAACGACACCATCCTAGGGTTTAGGCCACCATTCGACATCCCAACATGTTTGTTAACTCATCTGTTTTCATGTTGTCCCATTACTGATTGTGCCTGTGTTCTGTTCAGGGGCCACGCTTGTGATCTTGTCCTCCCAACTCACAATTATCCTTAATTTCTTTCTATCACACAACCTTCGCAGTGCTCACAAACATGCTTGGGACCTAACTGTTGCTTCCCGTGCTAAAGGACCCACATTCTGGCAACCATATGTTGAAGAATGGGATCAACCACCAAAGGTTGATGTTGACCAGTGGGTAGGATTTGTGGAGGTAAAGGGCAAGGTTCTCAGGTTTGCAATTAAGCATTGTAAGTTTGTGAATAATTTTCAAGATATCAACTGATAATATGCTTCTATCTGTAGTATTGCTAATGTCATTAAATATTATCCCAGTTGCTGGTTTAGTTATTAAAGCAGCCTTTAAAGCACTAGATACTGCTTGGCATCTGCATAAACCTGTTTGTGCCATTAATATCTATTATTACTCTATTAATATACTTTTTATACAGTACTTCCACTTAAAGAAAATGACAAAGGAGCAAACTGCAGTATTTATTGCAGAGCATCAGTGGGATTATCAATGTAAGTTTTAATTGCCTAGTTTGCTATCATGTTAATAAAATATTTTTATAGTTTTTGGTTTTGCTGCTGCACTTTTAGAGACTCTGCCCTTTATTGGCTTGGTCTTTTCAATCTCAAATCAAGTTGGGGCTGCTATGTGGGCCCATGGTATATAATTATATTTATAATAAGATTATCTATAATAATATCAATTTATTATAGATCTAGAGAAAAGACAACATTGGGTTGCAGAGAGGAAGAAAAGATCTTAAAAGTTTGGAGTATTGTAGGATGTCTAAGTATACTAGGCCTAAAATGCCTAATTTGATAGTTTTCTTTGTTTATGGATTGGTAGTCTAGCTTGTAAGTAGAAAGTACTTTGTTATAAAGCCCTATGTGCTGCCTTATATGGCAATTATTTGGGTTATATGTTAAAAAACTAGACTCTACTCTATTGTTGCACTGCTGAGAACTATAGTCACTGCAGAAATGAGTTTTTTTCCGGTAGTAAATCTGAGGGCAAAATATCATATAATGACATGTTAAGCTGACTTGTTGGAAAAACCGAACGTAATCTGACTTTGAGACAAGCTGACATAATTGAGACTGAATCCCATTTTTTTTCTGACACAAAACTGATATTGTCTTTATGATGTTGACACATAATTGAAGTCTTTTCCGAACTGTCTTTTTCTTTCTGCATTCATCTATAATCCCACCCTAAGCTAAGTAGGATTTAATGGTCAACCTTATAATCGTGGTCTTCCTATGGTCGGCTTTTGTCACGGTCAGATCACCATATCAGAACAAGTCATCATCATTGTCTACTTGCGGAGTCCTTTGGTAAGGCAGTCACAAGGTCTGTTGCCGTGGGCTACAGCTGGGGAGATGTATTGGCAGAATCGGTAGTCAGGCTTGACTTCTGCTGCAGTGGGCATGTGGGAGCGAGGGCCTGGAGGTGGCACAAGTGAGCACTTATTGCGGCTCGAAGACAATGGCTGGGATTCGCTAAGCAATGATTGAAGTCATCCTTAGATTCCTGAAGATATCGGTCACTTGAGAAAGAGATGAAACATCTGTATTTCACAAGAGAACGAGCTTAGAGCTCGTCCTATGAGACGCATGTGCTTATATACATGGGGCCTTGAGGTAGACACAAGGCGACTGAGTCAGAGATAAGGAACATGTGCACAGCGCATGTTGAACGAGTCAGAGATAAGGGAACAGGGTATAGAACGTGCAGTCAACATGTTGGGGTCGAAGCAAGACACGAGAGCGATATGGGAAAGGTGAAGTAAAGTGAAACGTAAGAGGGGAGCGAGTCGTGACATTACCCCCTTGTTAAGGTCCTTAGTCCGAATCGTACTCGATGTGGATGGTCAATGGGCACTGCTGATGTGCTCCATGGTGATGGGTAGGAGGGGCGTGGCAAACCTTGAAACTGACACACTTGTGATGAGGGTGGAAACAGTACTCCTCCAAGTGTTCTCGGACCCTGCATAGGTGGCAGATGTTTAAGTTGGTGCACCACTCAGTCTTATGTCCCTGTCGCGACCACGGCCTTTGGCCACGATCGTGACTACCACACAAGCATATGCACAAGTACCCGCAATGCACACGCCTCCTGTAACACCCAAGCTAAAGAGGGGATCGTTAGCAATGCCTCTAAGTCCACAAGTCCCACCTGTCGCGAACTTACTACTTTATGAAGCAGCGAGGTGAGCGGCGACTTGGGCTGAGAGTTGGAGGTGACTGATGAAGAGCAAGAGGTAGGCAATTATAGGGGGTCTAATGTAATTCGGTTCGGGGTTCTGGCTTAGGTTCGGGGTTACTTTTTGCACTTT